>JAYMTH010001362.1:0-15288 GCA_036897465.1 Pelargonium australe | reverse complement strand
TTCCAGATCAAACTAAGTGTTAAGCTCGCTATAACTTGTGTGTAGGTTGACTTATCTTTTTTTTTTTTGGTGTGGCTACAGGGATGGTTATCGGGATTGAAAGCAGAAGGGGATGGGAATCAGTTACCAACCATTGCTATAGTAGCTTCTTATGACACATTTGGGGCAGCTCCTGTATGTGATGTTCTCATCATTCAATTTTAAAATCAACACTATGAGGTAACTAAACTCATGAAAAATTTATATCTGCAGGCGCTGTCTGTGGGAAGTGACAGCAATGGAAGTGGCATTGCTGCACTACTTGAAGTAGCTAGATTATTCTCTCTTCTTTATTCAAATCCCAAGACAAGAGGGAGATACAATTTACTTTTTGGTCTAACATCTGGTGGACCGTATAACTACAACGGAACTCACAAGGTGCTTTGCATTCTTAGTTGATTGCATTGCCTTCTTTTTCTTTTTTGGTTTACTTATTTTAGCATCTTGCTTTTTGCAGTGGCTCAGAACCTTTGATCACCGTTTACGTGAGAGTATTGATTATGCTATTTGCCTAAATAGTATTGGGTCATGGGACGACAAATTGTGGATTCATGTTTCTAAACCTGCAGAAAATGCCTACATAAAGCAAATTTTTGAAGTAAGCTGATAAAATTTCTTAAGAGCATGATTGAGAAGTGTCATTAGATTACATCAAGTTGTGCTGGTGTGTTTCATGATCTGATCAGTGGAATTTTCTTAGGGTTTGTCTACTGTAGCAGAGGAGCTGGGCTTTCAAGTAGGGCTGAAGCACAAGAAAATAAATATTTCAAATCCTCGAGTGAGTATACCTGAAAATTTGAACTGCTATAGCAAAAACTATTGTGTTCTGATTAGATCTTCTATTGAATATTTATTTGAGAAAACACAAGGCTGTCAATTTGGAAATGAATGTGTTGAATATTGAGATAAATGCTCTTACTTTTCTCATATATCTGTGGAACTATGTTTCTCATGGTATGATATTAGTGCTGAACTGAATGAATGTATTAGAGTTAGAAATTGGAGTGATATTGGATGAAAATAAGGTGGTGTGCTTAGATGTAATTCACTCTTGTTTTATTTTGGTTGTAGCAACTAACTAGGATGCTTAATCTGTATTTTTTTTTTTATGTGTCATATCTATCATAGTTCTTATAAGCATGCCATGCCATGCTATTATTTAAGCCATATGATTAAGCTGTTGAGTTGCTGTAGGTAGCTTGGGAGCACGAACAGTTTTCAAGGCTGAGAGTTACTGCAGCCACCCTTTCAGAACTCTCTGCCCCACCTGAATTATTAGAGAGTACTGGAGGTTTGTTGGATAGCAGGTCAAGTTTTTGGAATTAAAAACCTTTTCACCTTGTTGCTATGCTTTCGTGTTTAGATATCCATGTTTACTAAGAACTTTTTCTTTTAATTTTTTTCCCCTGCAGACATTTTGTGAATGAAACTGCAATCATCAAAAGTGTCAAGTTAGTTGCTGAGAGTCTTGCGGTAAGATTATACATACCAATTTGAGTGAAGATTTTGATTCCAATGTTTCTGTTTGGTCACACAAATATATTCTGCTAGTTCCTCTGCCTCAGGCATTTAAGTTTTACTTTTATTTGGTGTATTAAAAAAGTAGAGGTCTTGTCATTTTATTCTCCAATACATGGTTACAAGAACGTATTATTAGTTGCCATGCCTACTAGGATCAGCAAACTCTGCTATGTTCAATACATAAATTTGATGTATTTTATCATCTACAGAGACATATCTATGGCCACCAGGGAAAGAACATTCAAATCTTTGCTGATGACAGTAGTTTGGCTGTCAATCCATCTTATGTACGATCGTGGTTAGATCTTTTGTCACGAACACCTCGAATGGCACCATTTTTCTCAAAGAACGACCCATTCGTCATGGCACTGAAAAAGGTCCTACTAACTTCCTTTTATGCATATTTCATTTTTTTCTCCTATATTTATCCTGTTGATTTGGTTTTTATGCCTTCATACTTTCATAGTGATAGCAATGGCATGATGATACTGTTGAAATTCTTGAACCAAAAAGTAGCATGTGGAAGTGATTTATTTGGGGGTTCATGTGTGAAATTAAAAATAAAATTTCCATGGTAGCTACTACGAACTTTGCTTTTGTATGTTTTGTTCATTTCATGTTTCAAAGCATGAAATTGTCTCTCTTTTCTCTGCTACATCGTTAAATACTTTTTCTCGGGGTGTCGCATGATTGGGTTTTGTGGTTTTGAAAAAATATATAATGTCATTATCATTTCACCCTGCTTTTCTATACCTAGGCCTTGCCATCTTAGTTCTTGTTTACAATATATTGATCCTCTTCTTTTATTTTTATTTGTTGGCAGGAATTAGCTGAACATACAGATGAGGTGAATGTGCAGCATGAGGTGCTTGATGGGATGTTTACTTTCTATGACTCAACTAAAGCTAGTCTTAACATATATCAGGTCTTAATATTAATATCTTCTATTACTTTCTGTTTTACTTGTTTTTGATGTTGTCAATACTCAATATATCTTTCTTCCTCCCTCTAATCTCTCCTCTTATCCATTACCTTACTAGCATGACTGAGTTTCTACGTTTTACAGGTTGCTAGTGTAACATTTGACTTGCTTTTGCTTCTAGTCTTGGGATCATATGTGATAGTGCTCTTCAGTTTTCTTGTCATTACAACTAGGGTAACTACTCTTAATCTTTTTATTATGTAATACTATTTTCATACATGGATCAGAATACAACATAATTCTCACCATTCAAAAATTCCATTGATGCTGTACTGCAGGGTCTTGATGATCTAATCAGTTTTTTCCGGCGCCCCCCCTCCCGTAAGGTGAAAACAGCTTGATAAATGAAGCAAAAATTACGCACCAAAGCTGTGAGAAGATTTTTTTTCATGTAGCTTAGATTGGAATCACCATGAAGGTAGTTAAATGGTGGTTGGTTCCATTTGATGTTTAACGGATCACCCTAGTGTTCTTAAGGAGATGTTTGTAGTTTTATTTTTCCATCCAAAATGAGAGTATTGAAGGTGCGCAGAATTTTTTGGTTAAAGATTCAAGCTTATTCTTTCTCAAATACAGGTGGAAAAAAATTTCAATGTTAGGGATATATAATGTGTCATGCTGTGTACTTGTAGTTGTAGCTTCTGTCGTAAGATTTGGAGTTAATAATTCTTACTAAGTTGTCAATTATTAGACACGCCTAACATACTATTGCTTCGGCAGTAAGTGAAATCGAGAAAGACCAACTATCATCAGGGGCAAGTGGCTTTAAGGCACTTACATTTCTTGAGATCTCAAATTCGAGTTTCAGTTGGAACGTTTGTTGATTAAGAAAATATAAGAAACATATAACCAAAGACTGCATGTTCTAGTATATTCTGAAACTGAAAGATATGCAATTGTCATATGTTTGGTTTTCAGTGAGACCAAATTAGAATAAATGCACAAATAATTCTACATGACCCAGGTTAGATTGTATGTAATCAAGATTCCCATGAATACAGGCACTGCGAGGATTCAATTTGCAATGTTTGTTTATCTTTACAAATCAATAAAACACCGGAACGATTATATATTTTAGAGGATACTCTAAATCAGGAAAAAGACCCTATAACCACGATGAAATGCTATACAAATTGGGTCTTACTCTAGCAGTAAGGGTAACAGAAACTACACAAACAAAAACTCCACAATGCTTGATAGGAATGCCTCTCGAATCGGGGTCAGGAATGTTGTGCCTTCAGCAGCGCCCGATAGACCATATCAATAAATTGATTGTCCTGTAGAGATTCAAAGCAGATCAGTTACGTGATCGTGAACAAACATAATATCAGCTTTCTATTTTCCTACACAAGTATGGACCTCTATTTCCCACAACTGATAGTAACCATAACTTTGAAATCTTACCTGAACCAGCACAAGAAGAGCTTCTTTAACTTTGTCTCTGTTGATTACTGGAACATACGCTGGAGTAGGAACAGGAGCAGGAGTGAGAGATGGTGGTGGAGTGGGTGGAGGAAAAGGTTGGAGCAAAGGAGCGCCATAAGGACGTTGTAGACCTACAGGAGGTTGAAGTGGAGGAGCACTAGGCATAGATGATGCAATTGGTGGTATCATCAATGCAGAAGAGGAAGGAGGACCAAAAAATGAAGAAGGTTTTACAAGATTAGCAGCACGGTTGATGTTCCTGTTGGATTCTGGGGTATCGAGTATAGGCATTAAAGGAGTAGATGATGACAAAGGAGACGATACTTTCAACGTTGGCCCAATGGGAGAGGCAACACTGGGTGGACAGGAAGGTGGAGGAACCGTTACTGAAGACTGGTAAGGTTGTCCAGGAACTGCTGCATTTGAAATACTCCCAATAGTCATAGCTGTCTGCATTTGCAAAATCAGGTCTTAATTGTGTGTCATAGCAAATCTGATATTGCAGTCGAGCTTTATTATGAAAAGTATTTTCACAACAGAAGAAGAAAAATCTTAATCCTTACCAGTGTTCATATATGTAGAACTAAATTTTACACACATACAATTTTTTCATAAACAAGCATGACAGTAATTTCAGATCTGGTGCTCAAACAATTTTAAGAACGAATTTTATAAGAGCTTTGAGCAACTTCTGTATTAAAGAAGAAACATGATTTTCAAATGATAAATGGCTGCAAAACTGCCCTTTCCAAGTGCAGGGTGCAGTTGACATTACATGACATAAATTAACAAAAAATTAGCAATATGAAAACAAGTACATACACTGAAGAAGTTCACAAAGGATGGATCATCTGGAGCATCAGCAACGTTGGAGGCATTTGATGATGGTGGCTCAAGTGGACCATCCATTACAGCCATAGTTGGGACTGCTTCAAGTTCCTCAAACTCACTGAAATGAATCATGACTATAACACTTACGACCAATAGGTTTAAGAGGCAAAGCATGCCGTCCATCATCCATGGCTTATTAGTTATTTCATGGATGGTTAGATTAGAACATCAACAAGTTCTCACTTTCCTACAGATTTCCAAAAGCTACATCACTAGTTATCATACATAAAAGATTTTGTTTATAATCCTATCCAATAACTGTTTTACAGAAATCATATAGATACAGGACAAACAAAAATGTTATCACTTTGCCACAGAGATCAATACATAAATCAGATACAGAACGGCAAAGATAAATACAAGTTTAATTATAAGAATTTCAGCAATTTAATTTGAAAGAACAATATTTATTACCTCTTTGCTGAAGATACCTTTGACTTTTGAGGGACTTTGAAATATGCATTAAGTATCCTGAATGTACAAAGAATACATGGAATCAAGTAACTCAACTAGAACAATGAAAAACAATTATACCTCAACTGCAAAATCATAATGCAGCATAAGAAGTTACTTAAATCCATTTAATACACATTTCTCATTGACATTATGTAATGTGTGAACGACAGAACACCTGTTAAAGAGATTTGCAACCTCTTCACATTCACGCGCATTGTAGAACCATATACCATTCACTTCTTGAGCAGCATTTCGGTACAATAGATATGGAACCTGGACTTCATACTCAAAATCTCCCAAGAGATTTTCCACCAAATTATCTGTTTACACCACAAATTCAAGTCTCTCAATAGTTCTTAATAGCAGATCATCAAACTTCAGCTCAAGAAATATACAAATTTAGAAAAGAAAGAAAGAAACAGAAATGCACTTCAGCTACCGGTATTTCTCCTGTTCATCACAATGAACTGAAACCGAGGTTGGGAGCTCCTGAAAGCACAACAACCAAAATAGAGAACACAACTTCAGTCCAGCTGATCATAACTATAATTATTCCGGCAAAATTGAATTGAATACCTCAAAAAATGAATTTAAAAAGTTAAAAAAAAAAAAAAAAAAACAATGAAATAGGACAATCACCTCTTAACGACAAATAGAGATCCTTCGACGTCCTTGCGGCTCTGCAAATGAAAAAATATAGGGTGAAGCACAAAGACAAAATGGAAATGGAAATTGAGAAGATGAGAAGGAGAGAGACCCATTGGGTGAGGTCGATATTGAAGTGGTAGAAGGTGACATGAGCGGCGGTGATGAGAATCTCATCGACAAAAGGGTCGATTCGCTGGAGGAGAGTGAGGTGGAGGAGCTTGGTGCTGTGTTGGTCGAGATTGGGCATCAACTTGCTGCCGGTCTGTGACATTATTGTCTTCCTCAATCACCTCTTCAAACAAACCCTAAAGCAGAGTTTGCAGAAATCTGACGACTATCTCTGTGTGTACCAATATATTTTTGTTGTAACAAACGTGTGTCTTGTGACTTTTCTTTCAAGCTATCAACTTGGCTTCCTTTGTGCCACCAACTGCTGCGCTTCCCACCATAAATATTTTTTAACAAAAATAAAATACAAAATGTCAATCCTCCCCATAATACATTTACTTTTATACAAATCTCAGTCACGATCTATTGGTTGATTCAAATTTGTGGGGGTGCAGAACGGCCTCCCGAATCCATTCTCTTTGTATCTTGGATGAGAGTGCCCGGAGCTATTTACTTTATCAACTTGATTCGGGGTAAAAATATTATATTTAAGAGATTATACATGATCAAAAGAGAAATAGAGGTACCACAAAGAACATAAACTCACATAGCCATTTTATTGATTTGTTTGAAATATAACAAAGTTTAAAACCAGGCTATGGTAGATATATAGGAATGGTTGCTTAAACCAAATGCAAATAGAAAGAGAATTTGGATCATCCACCATCCTTAATCATCATTCTGTTGCCTTGCCTTTGCGCCTATTGCTGGTTTCCAGAAGATAACAAACCATGGAATCAACATCGTCCCCAAATATGCTATACGCCTCGATCACTTGCAGATAGCTAAACCCCATCGACAGCACCATCTGCATACTGCTGCTAAGAGCAGTATCCTGCACACTATCCGCCCTGCTACTGGTTTCGCTTCCTGATGGTCCTGCATTCAGATTACAAATCTTAATACAAATATGCTATTAAGATGAACATATGTTTACGTTGAAAAACTCACTTGCCCCAGATGATGACGGTTCAGCCTTGGAACTACTAGATTCTCTACGGCCAAGTTGCTGCTTGAAATTGTCGTCTGCAAGGTACTCAGCCCGAGAAGCTTCCATCACCATCCGTTCTATTTCCTTCTCAGTCAGCTCGAGATCAGAGTACAATCGCCCCTCAGCAAGAAGTGCCTGGCAATAGGATATAAACCTAAGTAGATATATTTCTGCAAATACACACTTCATACTATCTGAGAAACTTACATTATCAATCTGTTGGTCTTGTTGAGCTTTAATGGCAGCTTTGATTTGATCCTTATCAACATTTGTCTGCAGAAAAGACCCTGTGGTCAGTTGCTAATTACAGAGGTAGTAAAACTCTAGAATCATAATAACCATCTGCAAAGTTATCATTCTCTTAACTTTCTATCCTTACATATACAGCAAGACGACACAATTGAAGACATTAATGAAATAAAGTTAAGCCAATAAAAGTACAATCATTTGGCACGTAGACACACCCCCCTGAGACAGCTGAAGCCAAGTCCTGCACCAATTGTTGCCCGGCGTGGGTCAACAAGAGAATTGTAATGATTCCCGTGATGATAACTTAGTCGTATAGGCGGTGTATCAGTGTTATAGCTTCCATGAAAAATGTTGATAGGTTCTGCATTGATGATATTATCACAAGTCATTCAGCATAAAAAGGTAGAATATGCCATCAAAAGGCAAAGTTACATTACTGAAATGAAAGTGAATATCCAATGAAGTAGAACCTGTGCTGTAGGAATAAATGTGTATAGGGCGATTATACATTTCGGATAAAGCTTGGATCTCAACATTGTTTCCATAGACCTGTCATACAGGACAAATATGGATCCACATTTACATTAATGTTGGAAAATGAAATTGGATCCCATATACAATGCCAGATAACGGATGAACTATGTCTATAACAACACATAATGGTAGAAATTTAACAAAGATACCACACATTAAAAACTAGAGCTAACTAAAACAGAGCTCATCATGCTTTTAGTTTATTGAGATGGGAGTCGAGAGAATATAACCAAAAATAGAATTCCCTTCTTGTGATAAAAAAAAACAATGTTTTCAAAATATTCATCTTGTCAATGGGGTGTTACTGGCATACTCGATCATAAACAACTTCAGATGTGCATATGTCTAACTATAGTATTAAAAGTTCTTGTTCAAGCATACAACCTGAATACCATTTGCTTATTAGCACACATTCTGAATAGGCTTATTTGTATCTCAAAAACACCTTCCAGGATAAAACGTCCATTCATTGATATTCATATTACCCCTTCAACACCATTATTAACCACTTTAGTTCTCTATCTACAATTACTCGAGTTCAACATAAAAATAATCACCTATAATCGTTCAACTCTTCTTTCCAAACGGTGAACTTATTAGTCATCCGAGGATATGAAGCAGCATATAAATTGAAAGTAATATATTTGGTTGCATTCCACTTGCAAATAACAATAACAATATTTCGATTTTCATGTAATTATCTGTTCAAACGTATCTAGGAAAAAGTGAAAAAGTGAAAATAAACTTAAATCTGCCACACAGAATAGTTTCTAGGTGTTGTATATAAGTAATTGAATTTGAAACTGACAAATGAAGAAAAAGGTGCTTAGATAAATTCCAAAATAGCAGACCTTGTCTCTTCTCTTCCTCTTACAATAAGATGTGAAACCTTCGGTTATAAACTGAGAAAAGTGATCTCTTTCTCGCTCCTGAAGAGTTAAAGATACACAATTAAATGTCCAGTAAGAAATGATTGTGAAATTTTAGGAGATGCTTTAACATGTGTATATGTTAGAGAAAGAGAGAGACTTTAGTATGTACAAAAGTTTTTGTAGATGAAACTTACATGTATATTTGTTACAGAGAAACATTTTAAATAAATACCATAAAAAAAAGCTAGACAAAATACAAATGCTGAAAGATGTGACAAAACCCACATGTATTTCATACTCCTTTTAGTGAGTTTTGTAATTTTCAACACCCGAAACTGACCAGTATTCTATACATTAGCCCAAAATAAACTCAGCCAAAAAATTCATCTAAAAAAACGAGTGCCTATAGAGATGCTCCACAGTGCATATAGATAAGCAGAATCAATGCACTTAAGATGAAGAACATTCATCAAATAAACTTACCATATAATCTATGCACATTTGTCGGATCAAATCATAAGCATCAGAGTCCCCATAAACTTGATCCCCAACAGCACGAAAGAGACAGTTCCCATCCTCCAACATTCGTTTGACTTCTAAACTTTTCGTTCTTCTGATATCTATCTCAAACTGGCGTTCTCTTTCCTGATATACATATACCATGCCAATTAAAACATACTGCATCTATAGTCAGCAAAGAAGTTGCTAATCGCAAAATGAGCTAAGATAGTAACTTCTAAACAGATATTCTATCCACTGCATTTCACTTTTAGAAAATACAAAGGAGAAAGTAATAAGAGAAGCAGCTGTTTTTTATTGAGAGAACAGTTGAGTCACAGGGGCAACATACTTGGAGAAAACTGAATATAGGAATAGCTCAAACCTCAGGACATAGAAGAAATAAGATACTACTGTCAACACTATGCTACAAAAAGAATCATGCTTACATGTATGTATTAAAAGGCGCCAAATACTTACTATATCATCATAAGAAGACACCAAGTGAGGGTTCTGCTCATCAGCACTATTATACCCCTCACTGTCACCGTGAGTTCTGGGAGAAGAAGGCCGTGATTCAGTGGATGAAGTCCTGGTCAAAACAACAGGCCAGGCAACTGCTCGTCTGGTTGATCCAATTCGCACAGCATTTGAAGTGCCTGTGGAGAATTTCCTCAAACTTGAATTCGATCCTGCTGGTATAGGAGGTGGGATAGGAGGAGGAGGTGGGTGTGAATGTGAACTCCCACTAATCATCAATGAACAGTCATCACTAGAGCCTTCATTTTCACATGTGACTCTGTCTATCTCTGAAATCCTCAAACCATCCAACCCTTTTAGCAATTCCTCTGAGCCCAAACTATCATCACAGCATACCTTCATACTACTAACATTTTCATTACTTGAACCCTCGTTCCTATCACCATGAAAGCTCATTAAAGAAACCTCGTCATTTTTCACTGCCTTGTTATCACTACTCCCAAGATTCTCCAAAAGCTCATCAACAGCAACATGATCTGGCCCCTCATCCACAATTTCCTCATCCTTCAATGTGGGAAGAACTTGAGGAGCAGTAACCTGTGGTTCAGCTCGAGCAGAAGAAGACCCAGGCAAGGATGAAGAGGAAGGCCGGCTCTGGTTCGAAGAAGAACCACCAGCAGAACCACGCTGAACTAAAACCCGAGTCATTGGCTTAAATGTCTATTTCTTCCTCAAGAAAGGCACTATGTCCAATATCCTTTTCAAAATCCAAAACTTAGAGACTGAAAACCCTAATCATAGGTTTATCACGCGTCCTAGCCTTGGGCACAGTCACACCAATCCCTTGGCTGAATGATTTGTTCCAGCCCAGCACTTTCTGCTCCTCAGATATCAATCTCTGCATTCCCCTAACAATTCTCATGAGACCCAGAGCTTGTACTTTTAACAACAAAGACCCTCTTAAGGTGTCGAATTTACCCAAAATTTACCAATATTTTCACCTTCACAAAGCTCAAGCTGCAGCAAATAGATTTTATTTCCATAAAATTGAACAAAGAAAAAAGAAAGACATCCTAATGTCATGTTCTTCACAATCCAGGTAGCAAGATTTTTTTTTTTCTTTTGAAAATCTCTACTGAAAAAACGCGCACTTTTTGACGCATTACGTCTACTTCTGGTTAGGTTTTCAATTTTCGCGAGGAATCATTAAAATAAAATAGAATAAACACAATCTTTTCCCACCCTTTTCTCGGCAACCAAACAATAACAGGAAGAATCCAAAATTAAGTGAACCACAGAATTATCAAATCAAGAAATGGATCAGGAACTAACAGAACCCAGATAACAAATACAGAAAAAATATACATATCAAGAAGAATCAAATATGAGAACAGGAATGCAAGAAATCGAGTGGGAACGAGTCACGAGGCTCACCTGGGGCAGCGCGATTGGTCGTGAACCACGAAAAAGGCAGGCTGAGATCTGCAAAAGCTGACAGAGAAAAAATGTACGGTATCACTTTAGGGTTTTTGCGAGGAAGAAGAGAAGCATGAAACGAAAAAGAAAGGAATTAATAATAAAGAAACTGGTAGGTAACATTAAGAAGAAAGTAATAAATAGAGGGCAAAGATGGGAACTTTACAGAGAAGAATTGTGAAAGAAATGGGAGGCTTGCTTTTCAATGGTGGAGGAGAAGCAGGAACAGGAAGAAGAAGAAGGAGGTCACGTGACGTGGATTTTTTAGCGCAGAGAGAGAGAGGTGACGGCTCGCCCCAGGAGGCGATTACACGTGGCGAGTTCTTGACGGTTGCTGGCACGTGTGTGTTTGGAAACAGATGATGATGGAAGAACTTCGTCGCGCGTGTGAAATGTTCTGTTCGGCTACTCAGAACCGATTCCTTACTTCTGGTTCTCTGGGTACTCCGCGACTTCTCGAAATGACACTTTTGCCCTTGCGTGTTTCTTTTATTTTGCAAAATCACCCAGCCAAGATTTTTCTTTTTCTCATTATTATTTTTACACGTATTCAATTTTTTTTTTTCAAGGTGTAATATGAAATTTTACAAATTTTATTTTATTTTATTCAATTATGATGTCATAATATACATGGTGACATCACGGTCGACCCTTTGGTATGATCAATTTCACCTCCGTATCAACTTTTAAACCATTATTTAAAACTTATCAACTGGAGTACAATTATTTGTAAACCATTATCAATTGTTTACAAATTACTTTATATGTGTACTATGAACAGGATGATTTTGAAACACTAAATATTAAAGGATCAATATTGATTTTAAAACTAGTAAAAAAAAATGAATGATGAATTGTTTGATCATTACTTTCAACAAATTGGATTTTGCATTAAATATTTTGTAACATTCACATTCCAAAAGAAAAAATTACACAATTAAATTGACTTTGCAATTGATACAAGACCATTGTGATCTAACGATAGAGGAACAGAGACAGGAAAGAGCAATCCAACAAATCCATGATTGAATATCAATGTTTCCGAAGAACCATAGCAGACAACACAAGCAGAAACACGAAGATGAGTGCACAAATGAAGGAAGCCACCACAGCCTCACTGGTGCTCTGGCAAAAGTCACCAAACTGCTGACAAATGGGTAGCCAATTGGCACCTTGATTCCCATTATGAGCCAAGTACACAATCGCAGCTGCTGATGCTGCAGCTGCTGTTGTGAGAAACAGCATCACCTGCAGGTACACACAATTACAAACAACATCATCATTATCAAAATCAAGAACTAGATTCATCAGAAAACAAGAAACACATTCTGGAGATGATCAATATAAGTATAATTACCGTGTCGAGGATGATGAGCAGAAACCTCGCTGATGCAGCGAGCGGTCGAACAATGCAGACCACAGAAAAGGGCAAGGACAGGACAAGGTAGCCACTAACTATTGCATTTGCAATTACAAAAAACCTGCAAATATATACAAATTATGTATAACGATTTTGTCTTGTCGATCAATCAAGAATTTGATCAAATGTATGTGTTTTAGCTTACGAGAAAGCTGGAAGATCATCGTAGCTCGCTTGGAACTGAAAGAACTGAGTGAAAAACGGAAGGGTCTCGTCGGCTGTTCCCATAATGGTGGTGGCAGCTAGAGCAGCCGCAATGGCGAAAAACCTGAGAACAAAGTCGAAAATGGCGACGCCTCTCTTCCAGCCACCGCCTCCTTGGTGGCGTTGGGCGGCTTTTGTGGTGGACACGACGGGAGGCTCTGCAGAGGCGACGCCTTTTCCCTTATTGGAATAGGTTCTTCTAGACTCTGGAATGGTAATTGTCATCGCGTCGCTGATCTTTGACGAATCCATTGGGGATGTATATGAATATGATCAGATATGAAGTGAAGGATGCGAGAATTGGAAAATTAGATGTTGGTTTGGATTATGAAATGTCCTGATACTGTGAATCAATTATTTATAGTGTAGTGAAGAATAAAAAATAGAGTTGTTGAGTGGCTTTAGCAGTTCTATTTGGTAAAAGGGAAGTTAGGTTCGTGGACTTGGAGTTGTTTTAACTTGCTCCATTGTAGTATATGCTGTTCTGTTCAAAGGCTTCTAGGATTGTTTTTAAGGAGTTTTTCTGAGATCAACTAATCCTCCGACAGGCATACATGATACAAAACACTCATTTCGGAACCAAATTCGTTACCTCATACCACGCTCGAGCCCTCACTCTTGCGCCCAAGCTTTGCTACCACTTGGTTAAGTGGGCGGTGCGGTTGCTCTGTTACCAAAAAAAACTATATACAGGTAGCGATCTCTGTTTCAGAATTTTTCGATTCGAACTTACGATTCCAAAAGAAATAATTTGTATTCCCACTTGAAGAAAAAATTATATATAAAAAACACTAACTTTTTCTAGTAAAATCACCCTTATGCAAGAGAAAAACAAAGATTTTTTCTTCAATATATGTTATGGATAACAGAGTTTATGGAATTTGAACTTTAAATTTAACTATGTTATTATTAAATGTTTTATGTTGATTATTCTATATCTCATAAAATTTATTTTATTAAATAAATATTTCATGTTTCGAACAAAAGTTCTAAAAAAAAACCTACCCCTAACGTTTCAAACTGTAAAATACTAACGTTTCGCGTTTCTGATTCGTTCCACGTACCGAACGTTCTGCGAACCAGGTAACTTAGGGGTTGTATACTTGTATCAGTAATGTTGTCCTTGACCATATATGAGATAGGATATAAGGGTTTGTCATAAGGATAAGCTGGGCCAATCTAATTTTGATAGCCTTTTTGGGCTTTTCTAATTACCCAATGATCGTTAAAAAGGCCCAGTACTTTAAAGGGTCATTTGTTGCGGTTAAATATTGCGGAGCAAGTGAAATAAAAGGTATACACTTTGCTGCAGTTATAGACTGCAGCTAAATTTCGCAGTTACATAGTTTCTATAATCATTTGTAGTAAACAATGCTAACAAGGGCTTAGATATTTGATTAAAAATCACGGAAGAAGAGAAGAAGTATTTTAAAGACACCGTCGATCTGAATTGTGATCGAATCTAATAATCTGCGAAACTAACACTTGTTTTCTTCAGATAGATAAAACTTACACACAAATCCGCATCTTTAAAGACACAGTTGACCTAAACAGAACTTTAACTGAATCTAATAATCTACTCTGTAAAACTTAAAATTTATTGTCGCGTATCGCGATCAATTAAACGCATCTAACATAATACAAAATCTTTCTTCAACCATCACGTTTAGTCGTTTACTAACCTCCCCATTTTTCATTTCCATTTAATGCAAGCAAAAGTTTGTTCACAATATAAGTAGCCACCTAGCTAGTTAGTGTTGTGGAAGAAAACTAGTATGGACACACCATCTCATGCAGGTGCTACAATGGTGTTTCCGTTGCAGAACATCATGGTAACACTGTGCCACCTTCGCCGGTTAATGTTTCTAATCCGCCTCCGCCGCTACCATGATCCCACAGCCCGCCGTTTCATTGAACACCTCCTTCACCACATAGACTCTCTTCTAGTCTATTTTTTCCGCCACCAATTAGCTTTTCCGGTCACTTTTTCACACCCCCAACAAGGGGGTCATCTCCATCTCCGCCAGCAAATTCTACTCCTCCGCCGCCAAAACCACCAACAACATCACATCTACTCACACCTCCGACTTCGATTTCACTCTCGCCACCAATATATGACATTCCATGATCAAAGGGTCCATTTTGTCCAAATCAATTATCATCTCAACCATATCCGTAGGTTTCAATTACCAACAACGTATGGACCTCTAATTCCATCTCAAATACTTTCACCTTTTGATTTGTAACCTACATCATGCAAGTCTACCATGGATTTTCCTCCACCACCATCACAAAAGTTTGGTTGGTTTTTCATATATACCATACAAATTCTCATTATGATCACCAATTCACGTAATCCTTTGTTTATCATCATCATTCGCTAAATAAATAATTTTTTTTTTTTTTTTTTGATCGGAACTAAATAAATAAGTTT
>JAYMTH010001361.1:0-15290 GCA_036897465.1 Pelargonium australe | reverse complement strand
ATTAGTTTATAGGACACTACCCTACAAAAGGGTAATGACCCTAAAAACCAACACTTTTCACATGAAGTAGTGTTACCAAACTAGCATCAAGAGGATTCAACATTTGGCAGGTTGAAGCAGATGGTCATGTTAGTTCTGCAGAAACATTAGGAATCTACAACTCAGATTGGCTAAACTATGTATAGTTTTGACTTTTGATGCTCTAATTAATTAGGTTTTTGTAGTTTTATTGGAAACTATCTGTGCTCTTGCTTCACTGTACCTGCCAGTCCCACCCCTAAAGATGCATAGAATTTGACCTTCCATTAATTAAGATCTTACTTTTTCAAAAAAAACTTTTGACTCTTTTTTTATGAATTAAATATGTTATTACTACCGTTTGACTACTTTAGGAGCATATGTGTATATGTGTGTGCAACTGTGCATATCTAACCAAATTACAATCATTTTCTCATTTATGTGATATATTATCAAGTATAGTACATCCACTTTGGACTCTTATTCGTTGTTGTTGGTGATTCGTGCTTTACAAATAGAACTGATTTAGGAACCGAGTGACTTATGTTTTAGTCAAATCTTCGTTGTTCTTGTTTGATATTATAAGGTGGATAGATTCCGTTTCTCCTGACTTTATTTTCCCGCTTCTTAATGCAGACTTGAGTTAATAAATTATCTCTTTGGTTCAAAAAAGTATAGTACATCCATAAAGCATTTTTACTTTTATTTTTAAAAATAATTACCAAAATTAGATAATAAATAATTATATGATGGGATAAACAGAGTTTCCGTTTAATTTACCATTTTCTCTCATACATGTAAGTGTGTGTATATATATACATATAATCGAGATTTCAGTTTCTTAAGATTTAGTGATGTGTCTCTTTGTCATAGGTCAAAATGTACAATAGATATTTTCGCCTTTGTCTTCTTATTGACGCGTTCAAGTAATTATCTTAAAAATGAATGATATCTAGAGTCCTGAGTGGAGTTACGTAGGAGTCTCATGCACTTGGGGGCGGATCCAAAGGATTTAGTCATTCCATTTATTGAGCATGCACAAACTCAACTCACTTTTGGCAAGAGACTTAAGTGTGCTCCAAAATTCACATCGGATGTGAGAGTAAAAATTCAAATAAGAATATTTGAACCACACATCTCGTTAGGGATGATTCTAGAAAGAGATAGAAACTCTCAATGCTAATAATAATATCACATCCCTCTTACCAAAAAATGTGTGATGATGTGGGCGGAGCATGATTGGTTGTTGATGAAGTAGAGTGCGCTACATGACCCACTTAAGAGTTTAGGTCCTACGTTCTTGGGTGCGCCATTCGCGGTCGTCAGGTGATCCTAGCGACCTCCACGTCCACTCGCCTTCAAGTATCGTGACATTATAAGGAGGAGCCTCTGGGAGCACACACTGCTTTAGGTATTCTAGAGTCTGTAACTCTATGCAAGGCGATAAGTCTTAGGTGCGTTCATATGAAGCAGAGGCTCCTGATGTGTCCCGACAAGATGAAGAGCCATATACGAACCACAATGAAGTTGAAAGGCCCATAAACTAAAGGAGCAGATATCTATAAAGTTTGAAAGTAGAGTGTGATACATGAGCAAGAAGAATGACAAGTCAAAAAAACAATGCAATGCAAAAGGGGTCCCCATACTAAAACTCTTGTGAAAAACATTTTAATCCCACATGAGTTCACCAAAAAAGGCTATAACAAGTTACATAGTATTTTTATAAGTTGCACCGCTATTAACGGTTAAGATTTTTGAGATTTTTAAAATTATTTATGATAATTTTATAAACTGTTCAATTTTTTATATTAAAAAATTTCGATAGGTAGACAATATATTTTGAAAATTTTGGGTATACTACGGTTTGTTTGTATTTTTTTTTTTGTGTGTGCATTTTCTGTATTCGTATTGAAGATATGAATTTTTCGGCATGATTTTTAAAAATTCAAATATATCTCCAAACACTTTAAAAAAAATTAGAATAAATTAAAAAAAAATTGCAACTTATAATAGTACTTTGTAGTTGGCTGTGATTAAATTGTGTGTAGTTATGTGTCTAATATTAAAGCTTTCATCTACTTCGGTGCTTTTGATTTTATTATTGAAGGCATTATCAAATATTAATATGTCATTGTAGTTTGATAGTATTGAGTTCGTGCATGCTAAACGATCTGCGAACCGTGTGTTTGATTTCCTAACTTAGATCGTCAAGTTCTTTGCTAGGCTTTGTAAGTAGGTTTGGGTCTAATAACCCGACCCCTATATTGTATTTGTTAACCCGTGATTAAAGTGGATAAAATAAGTTTCACGTAATTATGCGAAAGGAAAATAATAAAAAGGTTGCAAATCATTGCTCAATTCCACTTTAATTTGTGTACGTTTTCGGACCCCATATACGTCCGTATTGATAGTGCATGGGCATGTGGTTGTATTAATTTTGGTTTGTGATTCCACAAAATGACAATTAATCCATAACATCAACAGGACCACGTTTTGTATATGTCGGTTCTCATTTTTTATTTTACCTCTAAATTACTTGACAAAAGTTTTTGTTTCTCATATATATCTGTGATATTTTTCCAAACTTTGGACGATAGGTTTTTTTTATTATCATTGGAAAGATACTGAGTTAAAGTCTCGAGAAATTATCAATAGTGTTTTTATATTAAGTTAATATCGTTTTTCTTAACACCAAGCTTTGAAACTGAAAACTCAATAGACCCTTAAATTTGTTATAACACATGCGCATGAAGATAAAATGTGAAATACGTACAACATCAATAGACTTTTCCTTAATTCTTTTCAAGAAAGAAAAAAGTGACACTTATTTTGAAATAAATAGAGTATGTGACTTATATAATAACAACTTAAAATAAACTTATGAATCTCTAGTATATAATAGTTGGGTTAACGGGTTCTTTTATGACTTATAGATTAATCAATTATTATAATCAATTACAGGAGGTTGTAGCAAGAGTGGAGCTCCTGTGATAATTTAGTCCGCACAAGAGTTGTGCAAGAGATTTCTGAGTGAATGGCATGTTGCTCAATATTTTTGGCGAACAAATTTCTTCTTATGAGATGCTTTTATATATCCCACATGATTGGTCCAAAAGAAGGTTGTAGGAGGTGTGACGGAGTTTTCGAATAAATCCTGTACATAATCGCGCAACTATCGCTGATCATGTCTTTAATTAGATTTTAATTTCTAATGACAATTAGCAAATTATTGTTAGGTATTTGTTTTGGTCACTAGGCCCCAACTATTTAATAATGGCACAAATTATTAGTAGATCACTTCAAATTTTGATACAGGAAACTTCCCAAGTGTCACTTTATATAAAAAAGGGACATGAGAGTACCATCTTATTAATTATATGTTTGCATTATTATATTCATATTTTTAATTTGAGTTCTTCAATTATTGAATTGAGCTCCAGCCTCAAAATTTGTCTAAGAACAGACCTTTATTTGGGTGACCTAATAACTAGTGCATGCCACATGGGAATGGACCAACCTTGCCAAGCCCTAATCTAAATTAATATGTACTATATATTTTTTCATCTTTTATGTGTTGGAATGTTTCAGTTAATCCTTAAATTGTTTTTATTTGTAAATTGAGTCAATACATATATATTGAAGGATGTTGAAGCTTGTCAAATTGAATTTGAATTTGTACAAAATTTATTGGTTTGGTTTAGTTTGAATTGAGTTGTACTATTTACATTTGCGAATTTTAATTTTGACACGCTGAGCTCTTAGCAAACTATTTATAACATCACTCTCATGTGTCTCAATATTTATAAAATAATATTATTCAGCACAAATTAAGACTTAAAGTCATTCAGGCCGTTGCTGGAGTTAGAACTCGAAAAAACTAAATCAATGTTTTTGGGTTTAGTTGTTACGTTTCAACGAAATTCATTGATATAGTAATTATGTGTTCGCGAAGCTGCAAACGAGGTGATCAGTGCGATTGTCAGATCCGTTGTTTTCACGTCAGACGCACAATGGTTCTCGAGTTGTTACCAAATGATTTTTATTGAATAATATATAATAATTTATTTTAAAACTTATAAAAATTGGTTTATATCACACAACTCCAAAATGTTTTAAAAAAAAATTGTCTATATCACACTTGTAAATTGTAATGCATTTCCAGTCCAATACAGTTTGTAAAGTAGATCAAAGAAAAAATGGACAGTCATTAACAAAAATATTGGAGCGCACCGGCCTTGTGGACAGATCTGTACTACCAGATGAGAACCTACATATATATTGCAAATCAACTCCAAACACACAAAAAACACAAAACTCATGAAATTACATTTTTCTCCGTCTTAACTACGTGGTCTTCAAAACGGGTCCGTAATTAAGAGAAATTAATATTTTTAAATCATATCAGGCTTAACCTAATCCACGTTCAAGCTGGATAGGATTACAAGGACGGCATAGCTTACGCTCAAACTAATCCTCATTCGAGTCAATTAGAAACCACAAGGGCGACGATGCTCTCTCTACCAAGTTTTAACGCAACTGTATTATCTGATTCTCAAACTCGAGACTTCACGTTAAACTGAAACAACTTCTTATTAGTTGATCCACATACTTGGTGGTAAAAAGAAAAAAACACGACGATTACTAAGGCTGCCCAACAAGGTTGACTCAGACCCGCCAGACCTGAACTGACCCGACTTCAAAACAACCACCTGGAGACCGGACCGGTCATGGCTCGGGTCATAGCCCGGAACGGAGCTGTAAAGAGCGACCCGGGCCGGACCGACCCCGCATAACCGATTTTAACCTAAATTAATGATTAGCCTCTACGTTTACCTTATACTACTATTTAATGAAGGAATAAGTAGAAAATTAAGTATAAATAAAAATAAGTACTCCAAGTTGTGTGTTATGACCAAATGAGAGTGGACGGAATTAAAAACAGTTAAAGCATGATTGAAGTGAAACCAACTAGTTCAAAATAAGCTTACACACCGACACGTAACAGTAGATATTTTTTGTGGAATGTAATTGATTTGCTGCAGCTACAACAAATATCAAACTTTATAAATAAATAAATAAAACAGAAGATATTAGTGCAAAACAAAACGACAAAAGAAGTTGTGGTGAAAGCATCAGTTGAATAGGAACAAGTAGCTCACTGTACTTACCATTAGTAACACTGTTGTAGGCTGTACCTATCTCTATCACATTATTACTAATAAGTTTGGCAGTTTTTCACTTTTGAGCTTTGAAAATTATGTTAACAAATGACACGTTAGTTAGGCCTAAACTCTCAAGCGGGACAGGATCAACGCTTTTAAGTCATATAGCACGTTCTTAAGTCATGTTGTGGGATGAGTTTTAAAGTAACGTTTTGTTTAGAGAGTGAAAAATATTGTTATTTCAAGTATAATGTTTTGTTATTGATAAAATAAAATTATAGCACTCACTAATTCTCATTCCGATCTGATAAAACTACAAGAACAGCAAAACTCTCTCTATTAACTTTTGAGACTTATACTCGAAATTTAAATTAACAAGCAGTAACAACTTCTTACTTGTTGATCCAGTGGTAACTCTGTCCCTCATTAACATTTACAATAGTACAAAGCACTGCCACCATTTCCATATCCAATACCAATCCACATTTCTGTATTTTGTTTCCTATATTTATTGCCTCTTCATGAACCGACTTCACTAACACCACACCCAGCAGCTCAGACCAACCAAGCACCTCCATGATGTGTTCAATGTCCACCAACCGCCTTTTGGCTCCTTAAACCCACCTCTCACTTCCTCTCTCATCTCATCTCCAACCTTTTTCTTTTCTTTTCTTTTCTCTCTCATATCAGATCAGATCTCTTGTTCTGGAAAAATGAATAAGCAAGATTTCATGAAGATTCAGGTACCCTTTTGGCCATTCTCGCTGCCCATTTGCTCAAAATCTAAACTTTTTTTTGTTAATTTGTTGCTGGTTTCTTGTATCTGTGTTGCAGACCTGTGTTCTCAGAGTTAATATACACTGCGATGGCTGCAAGAAGAAGGTCAAGAAGATTCTGCAGAAAATTGAAGGTACTGACTGTTGACTGGTTCTTTTAATTTTGATTTGCCATGTGTTGTGTTGTTTACTTATGTTGCTTTTGCTTTGAATTTTATGTTGGTTGTGTATTGTGATGGTTTGTTTTCTAGTGGGTATTGTTAAAAAGGAATAATATATATTCTTTTTCAAAAATTCTGTGTGGATGATTTATTGGAATTAGAATTCATTTTTGTATTTTTTGTGTTCTGGGATTAGGGGTTTACTCTACCAGCATAGATTCAGAGCAGGGGAAGGTGACAGTTACAGGAAATGTTGATCCAGAAACACTCATCAAAAAGCTTGAGAAATCAGGGAAACATGCTGAGCTCTGGGGAGGCCAAAAGGGAAAGGGTGGTGGTGGTGGTGGTGGTGGTCAAAACAATTACCAAAACCTTGTCAATAATCAGTTCAAGAACCTGCAAATGGAGAATTTCAAAGGTGGTGGCGGCGGCGGCGGCGGTGGGAAAGACAACAAACCCCAAAAGGGTGGTGGTGGTCATGGGCAAGACCAGCACAAGATTGGTGGTGGTGGTGGTGGTGGTGCTAATCATCAACAAGCTTTGTTGTTGCAACAGCTCCAACAAATTCAACAAATGAAGGGGTCCAAGCAGATGCCTAACCCCAAGGACCAGAAACCTGCCAAGCAAAGCATGGCTGAGGAGGAATTTGATGATGAAGATGATGAGTTTGACAGTGAATTTGATGATGAAGATGATGAGTTTGGTAGTGAATTTGACGATGAAGATGATGATGATGATTTAGAGGATGAGCATAACCATCACATGCCCAACAAGATGCTACCTAAGGGCCAGGGTGGGCCTATGGGAGGTATGATCATGAATGGTCATGCCATGAATGATAAGAAAGGAGGTGGCGGGAATGGTAAGAAAGGAGGAGATGCTATTGATCTACCCATGGTGATGAAGAACAAGGGTGGAGATTTTGATTGGGATATGGGAGCAAAGAAAGGTGGTGGTGGTGGTGGTGGGAAGCACAACCATGGTGGTAAAGACAAAGACAAAGACAAACACAACAAGAGTGGCAAAAGTGGTGGTGGGTTGTTTGGACTTGGGGGTTTGCTTGGAGGAAGTAACAAAAAGTCTAAGGATGGTATGAGCAACACCAAGGGTTACAAGAATGGAGGAGGTAAAGAAAGTGGTGACAATTGGAGCAAGAAAGGTGGAGACCACAATGATGAATTCCATGAAACCACCAAGAAGAAAAATGGGTTCCCTCAAGACATTGATGTCACTACTAAGCACAGCAAAGGTGGAGGTCAAATGGGCAAGCATTCAATGGATCAGATGGGCCAAAACCACCAAATGGGTTCTCAGAGAGAGAGCTTCCCAATCCCGGCCGTGCAAGGCCTACCTGCCGGAGCTATGAATGGTGGAGGATACTATGGCGGCGGCAACCCTTACAACCACCAGCAACAGCAACAGCAGCAACAACAGCAATACATGGCAATGATGATGAATCAGCAAAGACCATATGGGAACAACGAACAGATGTTCCAACCTATGATGTATGCTCGGCCGCCGGCAGCGGTGAATTACGGGCCTCCGATGCCACCTCCGGTGCCGGTTGATCCATACACACATTACTTCAGTGATGAGAACACTAATAGTTGCAGTGTTATGTAATTTCTTGTATGCGTTTGTGGGCTTTTTCAAGTCTTGAGTCTTATAGCTAGCAGTGCAAACTGCATAGTACCATAGCTTATATATGTTACTTGGGATGTGTTGAAATTCTATGATAGTGTTGTATTTACATATTGAGATGGTATATGTGTCCGGATTTGGAGATTCCTAGGAAATATACGATGATGAACTCGACACTGAATTGTCTCACCCATTTCACTTTATGAGTTCATTCTTGAGCATTGTTGCAAGCTGGGCCTAGACCATTTGGAGTGATCACAGGCCTGCTAAAATTTAGTCCAAATTCAGGTGGTGTGTGTATATATTTCATCGTATGGACACAAGAATTGTTTAGCTTCACATCCAAGTTACATAGCTAAAATGAAAACAAATACAACATACATACTACAAGTTCCAAGTTCCACGAGATCGCCCGATGTTCTAGAGTTTCTCTATGCTACACTTTTCCTTGCTGGATATCTCGTATGCACATATCTTTCCCGTCTTTTTAAAGACTATGTTTACAAACAAAGCTCAAAAAGGTAAAGTTTTCGATGATTTCATCATGCACGATTGAGTTGTGAAAACTTCTGAATATGTATCATTCATCTGAATTGAAAATCTTTCTTGTTAGTAAGATTTTGATGTAACTATTTTTCTTATATTTTACCAATTATAGGCTGTCATGTATTTATATGATATGGTTTAATAATCATCACGACTAATATTCGGTTCCTATAGACAATTAAACGGCTCAAACATTCTTTCGGTTCAAATTAGTTTTCAAAATAGTAACTTTCAAATGGTCATAACGCCATTTATATAGAAAAACATGTTCATTAGACCACATAAATAAATCCGCCTTCAATATTTAATGTCATAATTCATTCTCTAAGTTTAGAAGAAAAACAGAAATAAGAAACTTAAGATAGCCACATCAATTAGATAATGGTACCCAATTTAGAGTTGACAAATTTAAGGCCGGGTCGGGTAGTTGAACCCTAAGGCCTAACCTAACCATAAAGTAGTTTCAAGTCAGATTTAAGCATAAAACATATTGAATTTTGCCCGTTTATCAAACCAGAATCGAAAATTTACATGATGAATCCAACCGACCCTAAAGTTGGTCAAATTGGGTTAGAGTCAGGTAAAACCGTAAAAATATAAACGAGTGTTGGATACCCGCGGGTTCGGATACAAATTGTCCGCTCTAACCCAATTACATGTAAGCTCCATTGAAATTGTAACATCTTCCTGGTCACTGTAACAGCTCCATCTACTCACTCACACATAAAACACCTCACAGAGCTCTCTCTCTCTCTCTTTCTCTGGGTTTCGCAGCAAGCAAAGCTTAAGCAACCCGTTCACACAGAGGAAAAATTTCCCCTTTCAAAGCAGCAAAAGAAAAGGGGAAGAAAGGGAAGAGAAAATAAAATGCACTCCTTCGGTTACAGAGCCAATGCTCTGCTAACGTTCTCCGTCACCATCCTCGCTCTCATGTGCGCCATCGCCTCCTTCTCCGACAACCTCAACACTCCAAACCCTACTTCCCAAGTCCAGGTCTGCAAGATCCGTGCCTTGCTATCGCTGATTTGGCCTCAATTTTCAGAAGAAAAAGAAAAACCTTTTGTTTGAGATCGGTTTATTTTGGAGTTTCTGTATCTGGGTTTCTTTCTAATTTGGATTTTGTTTTCTGATTGCAGGTTTTGAACATTAACTGGTTTCAGAAGCAACCCAATGGAGACGACGAGGTAATTTATTTATTTTTAATTTGGGAATGATTTTGTGCTGATGCGCTTTAAGCTATAATGGGTTTTGGGTTTTATTTGGAGGCTTCTATGAGCTTGACTTGCACTGCGTTGAGAACTTATTCTAGGTATTTGTTTTATCTAGGTACATCATAGAATATATTCTGTGTGTAAGTGTTTTATTGGTGTAAGTTTTGTGAATTTAGGTTTTAGTTGATTATTGCTTTATAGGTAGTGCATAATTCAATCTTGTGGCTATGCATGTGATATTTTGTAGGACTTTTCATGCCCCAAATTTGATCATCTACGACTCTTATCTTGTACCTAATCAAGTTTTCGAATTTAGGGATACCTGGTTAAATATTTTGTTATTCATTGTAAATTTCAATTGCAATTCGATATGTGGATGTTTATTTTTTGTCAGAAGTCACAATAAAGTTTCACTTAATTATTATTTTAGATAAAATGATGGTGCTCAATCTCACATGTTAAGCTTCCCCTAATGGTAAAAATGTGCAGAACTATACTTAACCAGCTTCATCAGTGTTAAGCCTCAGAATTTACCTAGAATGATTTATGACATTCATGAAACATATCGAAGTTTAATTTTGGGGCTTCTAGTGCATATGATTAGGTTGCATTACATTGATGTTATGAAGTTTCCCTTGTATGAATTATCATAGAGAGAATTACTATCACAATGGGAATATAGGTAATTAGGTATTAAACAAGAGAGTACGGCCAAGCTGTGTAATACAGTCATATACATTTACCCATATGTTGAGTATCTATTTATAATGTATTATTAGTTTCAGGAATCATTATTGAGTTTTTTTCTTCTTTCTATGCTATATACTTTTACCCAAACTGAGCATGACCAAGCCAAAAATTAGATGTTCCTTCTACAGTGTGGTCTGGGAACCTCTACTTCAAATAGTATGTACTATGCAGTAGAGGAACATTCTCGGGTAGGTCAATGATTTAGAAAGTACAGGCAGTGTGAATATGCTTTTCTTCTAGCCAATCTCCAGCAATCCAGCTATAATTGACTGTTGATGGTTCTGGGGTATATCTCACAGGTTGAGTCAATGTTTAAGGTCAAGGATATTATGTGTTACTGTGGGTGCATTTGGGTGTACATCAATAACCAAATCATATTCCTATCTATAGTGGTCTTTTTGTTGGTTGATACTAGTGGGCATTGGTTTAAATCGATAATAACTGATGAGAGGCATAGGCTGTTTGATATATATTCTGCATCCCTGGTATTTTATTGTAAATCTAGAGGTATGTGTATTCAACTGAAGTTAATATTCCAAAGTGCTTAAAATTAGTTCATTAGAAAAACCACGGGGACATATTCTTTGCACGATCAGAGTTCAAAATTTCTTTCCTAATTATCTGTACTAGGCATAATAGTAGAAAAGATACAGGGTATTATTTGAAGATGTTTTATTTCAAAGAACTTAATTACTTGGTTTGTTTCTTTGTTTGGTTACTCTATCAATCAAGCAAGTTAGTTATTTTTCAGCTTGCCAACTTGTAGGAACATTTTATTGAATATGAATATCTGCAAATATCCCAATAGAATTATATATTGCACGAGTTTCCAAATGTATTTTTCTGGATCTTAGCATCTATTTGCAAAAAGTGACTGTAATACCTCAGTTTCTCATATTTTCCATACAATGATGATTATTTATTTGGTTTGGAGGAAATCTGATGCCTAGGTACAGTTAATGTACATAAGTTGATTATGTTTTAACAACGGGCATATCTGTTAAGGAAGAGAGCAAAATGATAAATAAAAAAACATGAATATTGTGTCTTGTCTGTATATAAAGATAATTTCGACTTTTGATCATTACCGAGACATGTAGAAGTCTAATATGAATGTATTATCTAATACTTGTTCAGAAGAATTATCTGAATTAACTTATTCATAATGAAAGATCTTAGTAGAAATAATAAATATTCTTTCTCCTACATAGTTCAAAATGTGTGTTTCCATATGCATTTGTAGTTTTAACAATGTCCTCTTGCTTATAAGAGCTTATTTTGCCATTAGTAAAAATTTTAACTTAAAGATGATGACAAAGAGCTAATAACCCTGAAAACTCATACGCATTCATGTCAAAAGTTGTAACATGATGCTTGAAGTCACCAATTAACCAAATGGATGAGTAAAATAACTTACTATCGTTCTTATTCATTTTTATTTTAGATATTCTCATTCACAATATAACCATTTCATATTATAATGAAACTTCAACAGCAACTTGTTACTAGCAAAAGTATGCAAAAGAAACCTACAGTTCCCAAGAACAATGTTGGTATAGACCAAATGGACAGTAAACACAGGAAGTTCTGGTATCTGCTTTAGAGAGTCGTGAACCCGAATTTCTATTGAAGTGGGAGGGATTATTAGTTGCTTGCACCTTTGGGTTGCTACCATTGCTAACTTTTAACTGAAACTAAAATGTTGAGTGGATGATTAAGATTAAGTCATGCTCTTGAAGTAAGACCAACAAACTAATCAATTTTACATGGATGGTTGAGCTGTTAAAGATTTCCCCCATCCCCATTTTCTCCATTTTATATATTTCAAGAGGGCACAGCTTCTCTACCCCATCCCTCTTCTTGCTAATATTAGTGTTAATAGCGAGCTCCTGTCTAGTCATTTGTTGTTTTGAGAAAGTTTATGCAAAGGCTTTCAAGTCGCACCCTTTGATATATTTGTATTATAACAGTTTTATTCTATGCAGGTCAGCTTGCAATTAAACATATCAGCTGATCTACAGTCGTTGTTTACATGGAATACTAAGCAGGTTTGCTTTACTTTGAATATATAGCAAACTTACATGTGGTGTTCTCAGCTCTTATAATAAAACATAATAGGCGTTTCTTCAAGTTTATAGTGGATATTCTATCAAGTCTTGGTTTTAAAAATCTTCTTATTAAGTTTTGAGTCTTTTGACAGCTTGGAATTGAATTTTCCTATGAAGAGGTTTTCAAACTATTTCTCGTGTTGCATCCCTACCTTTTACTTTCAAAAAAAAAGAAGAAGAAGAAGAAGAAGAAAACTATTTCAATTACTTTCTCAGTTTGCTAGCCATTTGATATTGTATTGTTATGCTATATAAGTTTGAAAATGTTTGTAAAATTTGATTATTTTTTCCCACAGGTTTTCGTATTTTTGGCAGCTGAGTATGAAACCCCAAAGAATTCCTTGAACCAGGTAAGCTTTCATTCCTCTGGCTGCATGTGTTTTTATTATCATTTTGTTTTTTGCTGCTTTATTTGTAGTATATTTTAAAACATATGACGTATCAGAAGTTTACTTTGTTGCTTTCGCTAAGTCATTTGTGATGCGTTTAGCTATATCTTTCTCATGTTTCCTCACATGTTTGAACACACTCTTCATTGTGGCATTTACATGTTTTTAAATCTCTGATTTTTGCTGCTGATATGGTTGCTCATTGTTATCATTTTGGTAAATTGCACCTAGCTACATAAAACTTTGCGCGAGTTGCACTTAACTACATAAATTTTGAAGTGGTACAACTAACTACACTTTGTTAAGTTTTTGTCAAATGCCCTAAGTTTAGAAAGAAAAAATAAATAAATTAGATTCCCTAGCTGGGAAGTTCAAGCTTTTGAACATTCTGGCAACCAGAATATTGCTGAAAAATTGAAGAGGTTAAATATCTTTATTTATTGTAATTACCTTTGTCTACTTCAGTTTAATTCATATTAAGTTTATCAATTATTTGTGTCTAATTTATTTATCATCTTCATGTTTTAGAAGTAACTAGAAAATCAAGAATAGGCATGAACCTGGCTCCCTCTTTCGATTATCCTTATTCAGTGTTGATAGATAGAGTTGGCTTTTCCTACTCAGTAGGAAAGAAATGCCATTAGTACTATTATAGAAGTGTACAAGGAGTGAAAGTACCATCTCATGGGAAACAAGCCACCCATATAAAAAAAAGATCTGTTCTTTCGGTAAAGCTTACTTCTATTGGATTAACATTTCTTTCCTAGCAAGTGGATCTTATAGGAGCTGCTTCAGCAATAGCACAGAATGGATGTACCAGCGATCTCACAGTTTCAGCTTTCTAATCAGTGTTACTTGTTGCATGATGAAAGAACCTATATCACAGGCGTCGGCGGCGTAACCGCACCACCACCTTCGCTGATCAGTCATGCATTAGGTCCATCGCAATCACGCCACCGCCTCTCTCCCCTCCATCTCGGCCTTGAAGCATTAGATCCACCTCAAACATCATTCCTTGCTTCCTTTGCTGTCTTCATCTTCATCCTCCATCGATCTCTCGTCCTCTCATTCTCTCTTTATTTTTTCTCGCTCAAATATGTTCAGTGATGAGCAAAGAAAGCATAGTTGGAAAACAAAAATTAAGAAAAGAAGGTTTAGAGTGAAAATATAAGAAATTTGATGTCACATGACATAAACGTGATGAGAGAGAACATAATTTCAGTTAAAATTAAGTACTTAGCGGTGTTTGATTAATGATGCAAACTAATGAAAGTGTAGTTATTTGTACCACTTGAAAGTTTATGTAGTTATATGCCAAACACGTATAGTTCAATTAACCCTTATTTTTCCAAATGACAATTGGCAGGTGTCTCTATGGGATGGAATAATTCCAGCCAAAGAACATGGGAAGTTTTGGATCCACACCACAAACAAGTATCGCTTCGTCGATCAGGTATGTGCTATATATGTGTTGGTGCGACATTTTGATACTATCTTGAACCAACTAGTCAGTTTCTTGGTTGTGCACAATAATGAATCTGTTCTTTGTGTTTTATTTTTGTTTTGTGTGTGTGTGTGTGTGTGTGTGTGTGTAGAGAACCAATCTCCGGGGGCAAAAGTTCAATTTGACGTTGCACTGGCATGTCATGCCCAAGACTGGCAAGATGTTTGCTGACAAAATAGTTATGTCTGGATTCAGCTTGCCCGAGGAATATAGATAAGAGTTTATTCTGATAGTTGTTCTTCGCTGTAACTTAATTTGAAAGGTTGATCTAATTTAGAAAACTAGAAACAGAAAGGTTTTATGTGAGAAAGTAGGAAAATGAATACTGGATTGGATATATATGCATTTTGAATGTCCATTTTCAGAGTTTTCTTCATGGATGCAAGGAAAAAGCTTTCACCTCGTAAAATATATGACTCTAAAGAGTACCTCCTGCTGGGTTTCTTAAAGTAACTAATTTATGCAGGAGCCGACCTAAGTAGGTAAATTGTTGATTTTAGTGTTCGTGTAGAAGAAATGTAGAATGTAACAAGCTGCTCCAGGTTTCCAATATAAGGAGGGACATTTTCAAAATTTAGATTACGAAACAACCAGCCCTTGAAGCAAGGACTCCAAAACTGGAGTCGAATACGAAACCCATATTTGTGTTACAGTCTTGCTCAATATCATAATTTTGCCCGATGATGTTTAATTTTTGTGGAATTTATATAGGTTTTGAGTTTGTAAAAGAATTCAAAACTCATTCCCTATGTTTTTAGGGTGTGGAATTTTTATGAAAATTTGGTGCAAAGTTTAAAGATTTGAATTTGGATAAAGAAGATGATAAAATAAAAAATAAAGGGGTAATTGCAATTGCAGTTTAGTGCCCTATACTTGACATCTTTTTGCAATGACTACCCATAATGTTTGTTTTGTAACTTTTCAGTGCCCAATTTTTTCCCTCAGCTCTTTTCGTCCATGAAAATGGACGGAAAACGTCAAAAAAGAGGTCATTTTTCAAAAATGACCAAAATGCCCTCATCTT
>JAYMTH010001360.1:0-15291 GCA_036897465.1 Pelargonium australe | reverse complement strand
TGAGAAGCACGTGCTTCTTTTTTCTAACTCAACAAATGACGTGGCATGCCACGTCGGAGTGAGCGTATGTGATTTGATGAAAATTTGACACATCATCGGGAGTTAACGGATTCTGTTACTAGATATAACGGTATGGACCTTTCCGGAACAAATAAAGAAAATAGGACTACACCGGAACAAAACAAAGTTCAAGGACTCCGGTGGAATAAACCGGATAGTTTAGGGAGTAGAAATGATCTTTCTCCAATTTAAATTATTGCCCCCACAAGATTTTGATTTTTTTGTAACAATAGTTTGATGAAAAAATTATTCAAATAATTTGCCCCCACATAACGAAAGTCATGGATCCATCCTGCGCACACCTCTCTGTGAGATATCGTGGGTTCAACTCACTGAGTTGGGTGGGGTGAGATGAAATTTTAAAGAGAAAGTTGCCTCATATTGTATAGTTCAACTAATAAAAAAATAACTTCTTGCACCACTTCAATATTTGTACGTCGCGCATACAACCACTTCTTCACGTCACATGAGATCATGCGCATATCATGTAATATTTGGTTAAGGTATAAGAAGACTACATGAAATTAAACAATAGTAATTCCGAACAAACCCTTAGTTACAATGACATCGGCTTTTAGTTATCGAAAAGTAAAATACAAAGAATATTGTGTTAGATGGTGGTTCCAAATTATCAAATTGACATTTTTTTTTTAAAGTTGTGACAATTGATACCTACCATTTATAAAAAGTTGTTGGATTTTTCTCACAAAAATTTAACTTACTACCAATAGTTTCAACGTTCAAATAAGTAGTTTAATTAACTTCACATCATCTTCTTTTTCAACTGAAAATTATTGTTTCTGGCTACCTACTTCTGCTTACAGTGAAAAGGTCGAAAATAATTAGCACAAAATCTGAAAATAATATGACCAATGATTATCAATTATTAGCTTAAATATTAGTGTTTGGCATCTGAAGCCTGCAGCTAATCATATACAATGCATTTTGGTCGATTTCACATCAATTTATTGTTGAAAACAATAACAAAACAAAACTGTTTGTAATAAAATTTAAAGACCAACCAACCAACCGCTAATGAAAAATTCCATACGTTTTGCTCATATTCTCTCCACCGAAAGCAATACTATAATAAATTGTAGTAAAAAAATATTGAAATGGGTCACACGTATGGATCAAAATTGACAAAGATCTTAACAAAATGTATACAAATTGTGCATGCCATTTGAACAATTCGAGTATTGAATAAAAAAACGAAGAAGAATTGGCCACATTCTTTCGATTATACAGAGAATAATATGATACCATCAGAATATATGTTTATGAACACTAATGTGTATATAATTGGTACGTCGTTGTTATTGAATTCAAAGGAATATTTGTGAATATATCACATACAACCTTTATTTGACTTGTAAATTTGGTTCACTCATGAGCCAAAGATAGTTTTTTTTTTTTTTTTTTTTAGTGGAGATAAACTAGATAGTTTCATTCGCTCAACAAATCCATCTTAGCAGTAGAAAAAATCGAATCTGATTCAAAGACAACACCATCTGACATAGAAAATGTAGCCTAACTAGTTCATGAGCGTGATGATACAAAAATAAATATACCACACTATCAAATTTCTCTATAATTTTTCTCAAAATAGAGATAAAAATACTCATTTTGAGACGAAGATAGTTTAAAAGGTGCTAATATGAAATATTAGTAAAATAAAACAAAATTACCAAACTTTTGAATTTTATTTTAAAAAAAATCATTTAAGTATCCTCAAATTGACCCATAATGATGTAGGCCATGGCCAAGAATTATATGAGTTTTTTTTTATAGACCCATCTCGAGTTGCCGACTAAATTTAAGCTCGTTCTAAGATGCGTTCTAATTTACTTTGTACTTCAATTTCTCTCTATACATTATTCATTTTCTCTGTGGTGTATAAAAATTGAGAACTATTTTTCACAATTATTATGGCATGAATTTTAAAAGTACAATAATAAAAATAAAGTTCCTAAGGGTTATATGTGGTCATTCATGAATATTGGTTTGCAGCTGACAACTTAGATCTAAATTATTGGACATGTGAATTTTAATCTGACGTAAACTAATTTAAATCATATTTTTTATGTAAAATATAATTTTATTAGACAAGTTCACACATATTTCACTAAAATTCTAAATCCAACTAAGACAAAAAAACTGAATTATAATTCAGCCTCTTTCAGACCAAATTCGAAATTCAAAATCTGAATTATAATCTCTATTTATGAAGCAAACCTTTTCAATTCAAACAAATTTTCTAAGCAATTCAAACAAAAATTAATAAACGGAAAATAAAAATGTGCACCGACAGAGGCCCATGTGTCTCATGAATTGGCACATCCTGATTTTGTATTTCAACCTAGAAAGGACCGAACTATTAGGTAACAACAAATAGAAATGTATAAATACAAAAGACAAAACAAAACCCAGTGAAATATTTATATATGTAGACTTTGGTGTATCTCATGAATTGAATGTGCCGTTACATACAAATAATTCAGTGCGTCACATGTATATTTTTATATTGATTTCCATAAATGTTAAGTACAATTGATTCTGTTTTGTCCTATTTTCCAAAACTACATAGAAAAAAAGCATTATTTGTAACGAATTCTATGTCCTTGGAAACTACTAGGTCTAGGAAAATGAAAGTTACACTCTATTATTAGTTATGTAGTTATATCATTGGTACTATACTTTTTAACATATGGTGTCACGGACCGACTATAACAATCGATATTAGTGATTTATCTTGAAATTACTTTGTTACATTTATACAATTTAGTTCTTTACAAATGTTAATGAGGATTAATAATAGAAATGAGATTACCTAAATCCACCTCATTTGTGAGTGATTATGACTTAACCATGAACGAGCAAGATGTAATGAGAGTCAAAAATGACATTTTTTGAGAGATTTCGATGAGGGTTTGAATGGGCGACGTGGTCGTGTTATTCGAGTCAACCCTCGAGGTGGTAGAATTAGGTCTTAGTACGTCAAAGGTGAGTTTGAAAGGATCAAATTATGGTAGACAACTTTATGAGGTCAATCAAACCTCATATACGGATAAAATAATAAAAGAATGAAAAATCGAAAAACTCTGGTCTAAATTGATCCAATTATAATTAGACCAACACTCTAGATTGGTTTGATTTAAACTTGTACCGAGGAAGATGATACAATGTTGTGCGCGTATAGGATCATGAGTCTACCACATGCATGGCGCTTCGCCACTGGTCCAAATTGGTACGCCCTTGGGCTAGGAATAAGGTGCGGCTGGCCTAGTGCAAGCTTTTCATGTGAGATGGATCCCGTGGGACACGAGCTGGAGGTTGTGGTGCAACTGCCACGTGTTGGACTCTTGTGATCATGATTCACAATTGAGTCAATGACCTAGAAGACGACCCGTGAAAGAGATTTGGTGTGGCATGTACGCACACGGGTCGTCTATATATAAATGGTGCGCTAAAGCAAGATACCATGTAGCGAGCAACGAGAAGAGGGAGTAAGATACCATGCGAACATGATGGTAGAAAGATTTTCAACCGAAACACGAGAAGAAAATAGAACATGAGGTAGGGCACGATTGGCGGGATTACCGAACCCGCTCTAAATTATAAACTATAGGGTTGACCCTATAAAAGTAATTTCTTATTCAGTTATTAGTACACATTACATTACAAAACAAAACACTGCCACGAACTGACCCAATGGATTGAGTGGTTTCCTACTCACGTGATCTTGTCCATCTTTTATTTAGCAACAACTCTATTGCTCTGTTTTGGAGCCTAAAAGATGGGATCTTCATCTCTAAACGTCTTCAATTCTATGCTTCAATTTTCAAATCATGAGTTTAATATATTATATACTTTTTGGATGTCTTTTTTACTTTATAGAAAATTTAACATGTTATTATTAATAAGATAATCCTTTCCAATAAAAATGAATAAATAAATAAAACCGAGTTCATTACGGTATCAAGTAAAACTAACATGATTGGGTTTGAACCGAAGAATAGATTCAACTAGTCCGGACTGAATAAATTTGGTCCGGTTTTCAGTTTATTAATTTTACATTCATTCGACGGTTAATACGGTTCATGCCATGTTTTTTAAATTTAAATTACATTTTTAGTATCTAAAATTTATTCCATTAGTATTTTTTGTTTAATCATGTTTAGTGCACTATAGTTTATTATTGTTACTTTATTAATTTCAATTGATTTTTTTATTTATCTCCTTCAAACACCATTATATATATGAGTTTTTATTTATTTATTTATAAACAAGCGTACCAATCAGTGCTCGAACTTGATACTTTTGGAGGAGCAAACATGAAAATAATGAGTCAATTCGGTCCGATCCTAGTTTCAAACCAGGCCATTTACAATTAGCCATTTCTTGGTTCCATTTTAGACCATCCACAATCTATTAAATCCAATCCTTGAATTAGTCTGGTCATCGAACATGTTTTATAAAGAAATCAATCTCGATTTGGTCCGATCTGAACCGACGTGAACCATTCTCATGCCCTATTTAAGTATTTTAGTGTCAAATCTCAACGTCCGGTCTATAAAAACTAAATGGCCTGAACTCATTTATATATCCAAAAGCCCATGCAATGTACCCTAATCAGCTAGAAAGTTCGTTGAGAAGCCCATACAACGTACCCGAAACAGCTAGAAAGTTCGTTAAGCGAACGGTCGATGAAATGGCGCCAAATTCGAACCGAAGCCTCCAGAAAACCTCCACTCGCTCCTATAAATACCTATCAAACCCAAAATCAGGTCATCGAAAAGTACTGAAAGCGCTCTGCAGTTCAAAGACCCGCTCAAAATCTTTTGTGTTTACTGTTTCCATTTGATTTCTCACTTCAAATCCCGTAGCTCGAGATTCAGAAAATGTCGATGATTCCAAGTGTTTTCGGTGGCCGACGAAGCAACATCTTCGATCCATTTTCTCTGGACGTTTGGGATCCATTCAAGGACTTCCCGTTCCCATCTTCTCTCTCTACTTCACCAGAATCTTCCCGCGAAACCTCTGCTTTCGTGAACGCTCACATGGACTGGAAGGAGACGCCGGAAGCGCACGTGTTCAAGGCGGATCTTCCGGGGATCAAGAAGGAGGAGATCAAGGTCGAAGTTGAGGACGACAGGGTGCTGCAGATTAGCGGAGAGAGGAAGATCGAGAAGGAGGACAAGAATGATACCTGGCATCGAGTGGAGCGGAGCAGCGGCAAGTTCATGAGGAGGTTCCGGCTGCCGGAGAACGCGAAGATGGAGCAGGTGAAGGCTAGTATGGAGAACGGCGTTTTGACCGTGACTGTGCCTAAGGCTGAGGTCAAGAAGCCTGAAGTGAAGGCCATTGAAATTTCTGGTTGAAAACCTTTGTGAGTGTTTACATGTTTTCGAGAGTCTTATAGCTGTTAATGTTGCGTACCAAGTGTTTGATGTAATGCCTGTGTGTACTTAATTGTCTTTGTCTCAACAATTTAAAATTCTAATAAAAATATCCATAAAATTTCTACTAAATGGTGGATTTGGTTTGGACTTTGAAGTTCATGTGCATAAATTTAGTGAGTGAAATCATGCGAACTTGATATTGAACAAGGAACAGAATGAATCTTATTTTTACCGTAGCCAGTGAATAGCATCTACTTTGTTCCTTTACAACAACACTCCTTAATTTGGTCCTAAACCCCACTCAATTAGGATGCCTATTTTGTTTGAAGTTCTGTGTCCAGTTTTCTCTCAATTGAATTTCATCTTAACATCCAAATCTCACAGAATCCGAGAGATTGTCGATCACTTTGAGCTTCTTCAGATGCCTGTATCATGGATTTTACATTCCCCAGGGTGCTGTAGATAAGCGGAGAGAGGAATGTGGAGAAGGAAGACTGTAAATACTACTTGAAATTGCTTGCTAAATGGAATCAAGGTCATGATATCTTTTCTTTCATCTCCCTTGGATTATTGGGCATGTATACCATTGAATTTATTTTGTTGTTGTTGAATCTGTGATCCGAGAATGTGAATATGTTTAATGTGAATGCAATATGTTAGTTGCTACTATATATTTCTAAGATTCAGTGCTTAGATTCTTTAGCATTTGGATGATTAATTGCTTAAGTTCCTGGTTTTTGGTAATTCACTTAATTGAGCTGTGTTGAAACCTCAATATATTATGTTTCGGAGTCTTCTGTGTATGACAATGATTTTACTTTGCTTGAGAGCGAAGTAACTCTTGTTTCATTGTGTGTGATAGGTTGGTAGCTTGAGTCCAAAAATTGAATATGCTAATGCTACTCAATATACATAACATGCTACTTGAAATACAATACTTCCTGTTTTTTTTTTTTTTTTTTTTTTTTTTAATACGAGCTACCTCATCATTTGAATAAATCTACTTGTCTCTATACTTCTTAGGTCCGGTCCAGTAGCTGGGAGCTCGTTTGTCTCCTCAATTGTACCTCATCACCCAAGCGGCAATGCTCGGGCCCATGAGAGAATGCAGGTTCCACATGCCTTCCATCATCAGCAACAACCTAACAATTCACATGGTGTGCCGTCACCAGCGATTCCTGGCATCAGGAGACTTGATGGTCATAGGGGCATGCAGGCAGTAGTCCCAGCACCTCCACAACCTGATCATAATAGCAACTTCTATGTCTTTCCTCCTAGTTCTTCCAACTTACACGAAGCAGAAAATGCCCTGCCAAATCACGCTCACATATGGGAAAGAGAACGGTTATCTCATTTCCCAGCTGCTACATATGACCAGGACTCGGGATGGCAGTCATTTCACCAAACTAATACAAGTGGCACTGATCCTGGCAACAGACCTAGCAACTTCTGGCACAGGCACTGGTTATGGAGGACATAGCTAGTCTTGAAATGTGGTGCCATTTGGTTGTTAACCAATCCACAACTTGCTATGAACTTATTAAATGAGTTGTGTCTGAATCTCAGTGAGGAACTGAACTGAACTGAACTTCCATGTGAGATTTGATGAACAATTTGTTTATTGTGTAAAGTTTGGCTAATTTGGCCTGTACATGGCTTCGGAAACTAAATTTGTTGGCTGCGCCCATGCAATCGTGCATTGACATTTAATTGTTGTATGATATATTCGTATGCGAGTTTGGCACATGATTTATTGTGTGTATATCGAAAATGTTTCACAAAACTCAGGAACATGCTTGTTCATCATCACTGTTATCTTTGCAAATTGCAATACACTTTGATTCTACAGGAAACATGAACAGATCTTTTTCGGTTCTTTCTTTTGCCTATCCCAACTGTTTTCGTTCCCGAAAGCAAGTGATTTCAAGGCAAACTTTCCTTGATAAGGACATATGCATCACAAATGTGCTGATTCTTCATAGTTAACTTTTTGTGCTGACAAAAGATGGTTACATTTTTGTGAATTCCAGTCTAGTGTAATGGGACCTGAATCACATTTCGGCAGTATCCGTAACTATTTATTCAGTAACAATTCTATTCCGAAATCAGAAAACATCATCAACAAACATATGTATCAATTCTATTCCGAAATCAGAAAACAACATCAACAAACATATGTATCAATTCTATTCCGAAATCAGAAAACATCGTCAACAAACATATGTATACATCATATTCGCATCAATGGTAGGGAAGCGAGAACCTTGCTCAACAGGACCAGAAAGACCAGACATATCACAGCATTCGTGACTTGCTCAACAGTTTGAGAGCTTCAACGGTTCTGATCTCCCACTGCAAAACTCACCATGAACATCCACCCGAGCAAGACTAACCATCATAACTATGTTTGTTTTTAGATGGCATGTAAAGGTGACCAAACACAACACAATCCAGTACTCTTCAAAATCAAATACACATAAGCTGTATATATGACATGAAACCATGAACATTGATGGACGGTTTTAGGTGGTGCAGAAGGAGCAAATCAATCTAGAATGGCAAAACGAATGCAACAGAAGAAAATCTCTATCCGAAGCCACTCAGATTACCAAATACAAAAAACTGGTAAAATGAATGCAACAGAAGAAAATCTCTATCCGAAGCCACTCAGATTACCAAATACAGAAAAACTGCAACACTACGCATCCAGTACCATGTGCACCTTTCACATGTAAGAAGTCCAGAGATGGAACATAAAAATCGTGAAAACTGGGTTCCCACGTCACAACTCAAGAACATGCAAGCTCACTCAGAACACGTCAAACTTAAAAATAACGAGGACTCATTGGCACCAAACAACAGTGATAAACAATATAGCTTTCCTAGCAGCAGCATCCATGGAACTTGAATGACATGCAGATATACCAAATCACCTCATTTTTCAACCAAGAGTGATGAAATTTTGAAGACATCAAATGCATCACCAAGACCTTTCATGTTAACAAAACAACCTTCATGACACAACTGACAACTAAACTTGCCTCACTATCTACGAGCTCAGGAAAAAACTTCAACAGCAATGTAAGGTATTTAGCCTACAATTACCAATCCCCACATTGAAACCAAACTGCCAGATTTTATTATATAGTAAATCATAAGTAACAATCAGTTCTTGAACAAAGTTTCAGACATAGCCATTAAACAAATATCTCATCAAACTCAAGAAACAGAAATCAGCAAAATACCCAAAGGGAGGGATTGCATTTGCATAGGCATGACCATCAAGTGTACAAAGGCCAAGCAGTCCAAGCTCCGGAGACATGACCATTCTCACAGACATAAGCTCGAACAACTGGTTCACCATCATCATGGAACCCGAAAACCCTCCTCAAACAGAACGCAGAGTGCAGATCCCAAGTCTGGTTGCAGGAGCAGAATGCGCAATTCACATCGATCCTGCTCCTATTCCCATCATTGATCGTCCTCCAGACCCGAGACCGCTTGAAATCCTTGAAAATCCCTCTGAAAAGCATGTAATTGCGCTTCTCTTCGACATGAACACAGCCAGGCCAATCGCAGATATACAAAACGTCGGCTCGGAATCGACTCGCGAGGAGCTTGTTTCCTTGTTCGCGGCTCAAATTCCAGACTACCGGAGCTAAATGGGACCGCGTCGACCGAGAAACCTTCTTCCTCGTACAGACAGAAATTTCCTGACCCACCTTCACATCGTCCTTGTGAAGATCCTCCCCAACCTGGGGACCATCTTGGGTTTCGCTAGCGTTGTAAACAGTATCGAAGTACAGATCATCGAACAGAGACCAAGAACAATCAGACCCAGAAGCACCTACCTCTGTACTAACTTGGCTCGGACTGGGCTCAGTCGCGGTCGCTTCAATCATCTCCGCATCCTGGTAATTATCCTCCGGTCCCAGCTCGCGCTCGAGGCCGAAATCGGAGTTCTCGAGGAGGACGCCGGTGTGGAGGAGACCAGGGCAACAGACAGCGAGCTTGTGGAGGGCGGCCCAGCCGCCGGGAGGGGCGGAGGCGGCGGGTGAGAGCGAGAGCAGATCGTCGACGACGCAAGGGATGGTCTGGACGCATTTGTTCCTCCAACAAACGTTGCGAATCAAGGAGGAGAATTTGGAGCAGACGCACGCGACTCGCGCCCCGTTTCGCGGGTCGTCGGAGAGCTTGAAGAAGATGGTGAGGACAACGTCGTCGGAGAGCTTGGAGAAGACGGAGTCGTTCATCGTAACCGTCGATTGAAAAACAAAACAGTGGAAAATTGCGAATACGAATCGGGTTTGTGCAATAATCGGCGAAATGGGTATGCGAATTTGGTGGCTTTTAAAGAAGAAATCGACGGAGAAGGAGGCGATTAGGTGGTGGTCAGTGGCGGTGGAAATGAGAGTGAAGCATGCGAAAACTGTATAAAAGCTAGTAGCTTTGTATATTTTTCATTAAATTTGGGAACTGCTGGCTTGTTTTTGCCAAATTCTGTGCTACCATGTCCACAAGTTTATATTTTTGTTTGATTTGTTGGTTGGGATGATTAGATTCGTTTCTGAATACAGACCTCCTTGAGATCGTTGTTCAAAATGCAATCATGAATTTGGATTTTGTTGGATTAAAGAATTAGGGATAAAGGTTTTTTTGGTACCCAAATTTTGACGGGATACTTAATTTGATATCTAAACTTTTATTGTACTCAATTTAATACACAGACTATTATGATATACCTAATTGAGTGCCTACACTTTTATTTTATACCCAATGTGACGTCTGCCGTTACCTCCCGTCAATTTGACCGTTAAGTGGCGCTGACGTGGACATTTTTATGACTTGGTGGAAAAAATCGATGACATGGACGCTGACGTGGACACTTGGCTGCTGAGGTGTATATTATTATTATTACTATTTGTTTATTAAAGAAATAAACAAGAAAAAACTCTGCAACCGCCCATCGCCGCCGCCGCCGCTTCCACCACTACTCCCCATTCTCGCCTCCTCCATCTTCTGGTAATGCCTTTTTTTTTATGCTCTAGTTTTTGTTATGAGCAAAATATACCAAACCTACTTCTTCTCTAAAATGTCCAACAATCCACTTCAACCCCATTTTTGGACAAAATTTACCGAAAATTTCCAACAATACACTCTTGCACAAGAAACATCAAAACTAATTTTGAACTTCATTTATCAAACCCACTTCTACAGAACTTCCAACAATACACTTTTGCACAAGATATATCCAACCCACATCTCCAAAGTTCCCCAAAATTCAGTCTTGCACAAGAACATCAAACCCACTTCTAAATCTATCTATGAATTAACAACCAAATCATATAAAATCAATGCTGAAAACAACAACAACATACAGCTCCAGATTCACAGTCTCCAGACTGAACCATCACAACCCTTTTGAAGAAAAATGTATAAAGTTTAATGGGCTAGCTCATAAGAACTAATCCAGATTCAAAAACCAATGGAAATCACATAAAAATCTTGAAAAACATTTGTTTTGTTATTAGCCGTCGTCTCCTCCGTCCGCCACCGTACCCACTTCAATTTCTTCGCCTCCATCTGAGACTCCTCCCCCGGCGGAGAGCAGTGCCGTGTTGAACAAATTGACGATCGCCGGATCTGTGGCTCCTCCCAAATCTCGAGCTCGCCGTCGTTCTCGGAGGACTTGGCCGGAGCCAGCCGATTCTGTCGTCTATCTGTGATAGAGAGAGAGTGGGAAGGAGAAAGTTTCATTTTTGAATTATATATTAAATAATATCCTAGTCAGCTATGATATTGGGTACATTTTTCCATGTGGATGCCACGTGGACTATTTTTTCCAGCGAGGCGTTTAACGGAAAAATTGACGGAAGTTGACGGTAGGTACTAGATTGGGTTGAAAATAAAAGTTTGGGTACTAACTCTGGTACAATAAAAGTTTAAGTACTAAATTGAGTTTCAGGTCAAAGTTTGGGTACCAAAAAAACCTTTATCCCAAAGAATTAAGATGCTACAAAATACTGTAAATTGTTTTGCTGTGTATATGGGAATGGGATTTAAGTATTTAACTTGTGGGTGCAATTCACTGTTAGCTGTTAGAATCTAAACCCAATCTTTGACCCATCTTATTACAATGTTAATAGTACAAAACTCGATAGCGAACAAGATTAGTCCAACTTAAAGAAAATGTTTTTACACCAAACATCAAAAGAGAAAATATCGTATCGTCAATGTTGACGAGTTTATACTGAAACAGTAAGACATTCCGAGCTACCCAGACATGCCACAAGACCACTGCGCACATGAGATTTCATAGTTTTTGGCACGAGACACCACCAACGACCAAAGAATAGCAGAGAAACTGTGGCACAGAAAAATGAAACGAATCTGAATCCCACAAATAAAACAAGTCCCCCTGACTGACCAACAGAGGGTGAGAAGTAAAACTGAGTTCAAGAATGATGCCAAATGTTGAAGTGCTGAAGTTTGCTTTTTTGCACGAAAACCACACTCGGCCTAGGAGACCAAACAAGAAAATGTAATCAATGTCTCTGATAAAGCGTCGCGCAATCCCAAATGTTCCAAGATAATAGACACATACTGCAATTAGGACGCAAGAGAGGGAATTAGTTCCGTGCAAAAACAGTCTTGATTTCCATAAGTCTCTCAATAACCTCATATTCAGAGCTTCGGGCTCGTGCATCCAACTTCTTACAAAAATCTCAAAGTATATTGACAAATTTATTGGAGAAGAATCTCCTGAAGCTGTCTGAACTGATTGTTTAAAATCCAGATAACATAAGGATCGTTATTACAAAGAGTTGTTTAAGATTAATTTAAGATATTATTTAAATAGATCGGTCAGACCAACATTTTCAAATGTGAAATAAAATAGAAACATATAGGAATAGAATGCCACTTTTTAGAACTTAAATTAAGTTTTGTGGATGCGGTTGCTATGAATCACACTAATGAGTGGTGGACAAGGAATTTGAGAGCGCAAATTGATCCAAATAATGACAACATAGGCTTATCCTTGCTTTGCTCGAAGATGAGATGACACAATCTTTCAATTATTGTAGGCAAGTATGTGCTTTATTTATCTCCTTACATTATCACATCCCAACCACTACCAATATTAGGAAGGTTGTCACACGAACCCATAAAATGAAATGTTTAGCACGATACCTAAATGAGTCATGTTGACATGACACAATTGACACAAACACGTTATGCACGATAAAACCAACACATTATTAAGATTAATCTAGAATTACACTCATAAGTGGGCGAACTAGACGTGTCACAACACAACTAATTAATCGTATGCGAGCACTACACAAACACGACACAATTACTAAATATGTTGGGTGTAACACTAACACAATTATAAAATAGAAAATCTAAAACACGCTAATTTCGTGTCGTGTTCCAACACGAATTATCAGCTCTAGTATGCCCGCGTCACTTCATTCCTTTCATTTTCCTCCTTACCTCACTGACAGTGAGGCAAGATGTGGCCTTCCTCTGAACCAAAATTCCCACAAAGCATTTCTCAATAAAATAATCAACCAACTTTGATCAAACCAATAGTTTAGGCCTAAACTATTGCATTGACAGGCTTTCATGACACTGATGGATCCACAACCAAGATTGTGTAGCAACTAAACACAAGTAATCGGGATCATTAAGAATAAATATAGTGGCCATTTCATAATCCACCAAATTTCACATGTATCGTCACATGCAACAATTACGGGCTCATTTATATACTAGTACTAATTATCCAAGAATCCTATCACAAAATAGAAACATATATGATGTCCATCCATAAAATTCCAAACTAGTTTGTTTGCTTGCAACGGGTGTTCCACTTAATACCCTAGGATAATTCATAAAGCGAAAGTTGGAAACCTCTTTCCTATTGGCAGCATCGAAATCAACAAAGCATCCATGATTCACCTGTCAAAACAATTTGCATGAGTTCACAAATTAATCTTGGGGTTACTGAGAACAGAAAAACAACGAAACATCAGAGATAAGGATGGAACCGGGATAAGCTCTTGCTCCTGCTCCTGCTCCTGCTTGGGCTCTTGCTAGGACTGCGCTTTTTTGGGCTTGGACTCGTGCGTTTCTGGCGCTGCACAATACCAATATAACATGCTGCATTAATTTGAATATTCTAAACTCCAACCTATGCTATTTAAGAAATTATATAAATACATTCTAAAATACTATTCCACGTTTCTTTTTGAGGCTCAACTGCCGCATCTCATAAAAGGGTAGACCTAAGAGAACCAGCTTGACATAGATGCAATCAAAGTTCATTACTTTTTTTAAACCTACATGAAAACTCACTTACCGGAGGCAGTGGAGATTTGGACCTTGATAGAGATCTGCAAATTGGAGAAACAACCCGATTTAAAATCAACACATTCCTTTTTAAGAACTGTGATCCAAGAGCCTTGATGGCTGATGCCTCTTCCACGTCAGAGTTACCATAATCAAAAGTGATAAAAGAAGACAAATCTTTAGCAATTAAAGAGGTGGGTAAAATAGAGAAAAGAAGTAACAGGCCAAATTTATATAGTTCGCAATCAAAAGGCCTTCTCAAAGCAAAACAAGTATATTTGTTCAGACACCAGTGCACAGAAGAAAAGTATCTTCCCTACTGTACCACAAAATGCACAGAACCCAGATACTCCATCCTGTTTCCACCGGTCACAGATGGAGACTTCCAAATCCCACAGCCATTTAGTTCACATATATCCAGCTCAATTATTGGAATCCATGGTCTCCTTTGTTCCCAATCTAGCACCCACGAACACTTGTGATGCTAAATACATCAGAACACACCATTATTGTTCCCAAAGCTGTCCATTAAAAAACAGCATACCTCCACAACACAAAAGAGTTGCAGGCAATTGACCCATATCCCATCAAGATCCTAATATCCAATCCACAGATTGCCGCATATATCCAGATCTAAAAAAACAAACAGGGTAATTCTCATACAATAAAAGAGATATTAAAAAGACACTTTTGATAATCTGGAATGTTTTCTCATTTACCTACCTCTGAACAAACAAATCAAGCCAAGAGACTGGGAAGTTTAGGCAAAAAGCAGAACCAAGGAAATAAATATCGCATTAAACCAAAAACACTCAAACCCAAAACAAAGAGTAATGGTTTTATAAGAATTAGGAGTGCCAAACCCAGCTGGGCATAAATCCTAACCTCTGCAAACCCAAAAATTAATTATAGAAACCTAGAGTTGATGAATCACACAGCACTAGAGAGAGCACTGGTATGCAAGCACATCTGTTTCCAACTTACATAAACGAACACAAAACACATTTGAAGAACTAGTGGCAGATGAATAATCTAATAAAACTCGATGACAGAAACTTAATCAGAAAATAATGGATCTTTGAAGCCAACTACTGATATGAGCTAGAAGACTAAACAATTAGAAGAGGAACAGATAATAAACAAGGATAAAAATACAATAATCAATTATTATTTATAATCACCATTCTAGAAAAGTATATATGCTCAGAACGCAGGAAAGATGGTGCATACCTTGATGCGGAGCGAGAGTGGGACTTAGAGGCAGATCTCGATCTAGATTTTGCAGGTGAGCGGCGCGAAGATTTAGGTTTAGGAGACTTGCTGCATTTCAAACAGTCAGCAAAAGAAAAACTTCAACTGCATATTCATTATTTCGTTTTCCTTAAATAACAACAAACCTCCGACTCCTGCTGCGACTTCGGCTATAGCTCTTGCCTCTAGAACGAGACCGGCCCCGACTTGGACTCCTAGAGTC
>JAYMTH010001359.1:0-15291 GCA_036897465.1 Pelargonium australe | reverse complement strand
GAGAGAGAGAGAGAGAGAGAGAGAGAGAGGATATCAAGACCTCCTTATTATTACTAAGAAAGGAATTAATACTAATTCCAAATATATATGTCCTGTGTTAGTGTGTAATTGGTCGACATATGAAAGTGAGGTCCACCCTGGGTCCACTTTGGTCCCTTAGAGTTTTAGTTATTTAGCGTACTAAGTCTAACAATTCTTGTATGTACCTCGTGCATCAAGGGCGTACGACGAAGACCCAATAAGCCTTTACCACACATGGTATCGTCTAAGGGCTTCGAAACCCTTGAGACGTATTGAGACATTTCGGAGAAATAGATAGCTTCCAACATAACTCGAAGGGCTACCTGAGATAGCAAGTTTGTTCACAAGGGTCCCTAGCTAGTCTCTTTTGGATAGTCAAACACTTCATTAATTGGAGCAGAAAAAAATGTGCTTTTAGGCTTTAATTTATGACATACTCTTTTCGCGACAATGGTGGATTCGGGGAGACAAATGAGTTTGACAACGTGAAGATTGGCGAATAAATACCTAACACTATCGGCACATCGTTGGGTACTATGGCGCAATGGGGCCGGTTGGGATTTTTTTTTTGGTTAGCAACCTATTTTTGGCTCGCTAACCCTCTTGGTTAGCCATCTTGCTCGCCATTCTTTTTGGCTTGTCGTTTGACGATCTTGATTTGTAGGTGACATGATCAGCCATCTCAGGTAACCGTCGACGATGGGTGCACTCGATGACCTTAAGCGTTGTCGGGCGATGTTGTGAGTCATCGATGACTCCGAGAGAAAACTCGTCGTTGGTCAAGCGTTTCAAGCATGCGACTTTGGAATGGACTCTGTAGTCGAGAAACTTGACGATGCGGCGCTTGAGCGCCACACATCATGTTGTGATTTGTTCGATAGATTTATGATTTTTCAAGTAGCGTGATAGTTATAAATGGTAATATGCTTTATTGTTAAAAGGAACACAGCTAGCACAAACACCACCACGTGAAGGAGTCCGCGCAACTCAAGGGAGTAGCGTTTAAAAATATAAAAGAGAGGAGAGAGATCGAAAGGAGGGAAAGGAAGAGGAAAAGGCGGCAAAATCATACGTGTTGTCAAAATCTGAGACACAACAGAACCTCCAACATTCTCAATTCACTTCCCAAAATGTCCTCTCTCTCCTTCTCCATCTCGATCCTTCGCTCCCTCTCTGCCAAAAACCCACCAACCCCAATCCGCTCTATAGATCGTTTCATGTAAACCGCCAAATCTCCAAAAACCACTCTCACCATTTCTATCCAAAACCTCAAACCCTAAATCTGCGACCATCTTCACGATCCTCTCCCGACGCTTATCTGGCTTCGTGAATACGGAGAGGTACCGTGATGCATCAACGAGAACATGATATAGGAATTAGATCAGTGGATTTTCTACGAAATTGTGCATTGATGTTGGTTGATTCATTGTTTTCTTATTTTTGTGTTGTGATTGATTCTGGATTCATAACTTAGGATGGTTGGGATTGAATTTTTGTAAGTGCTAAATTGGTAGAATTGTGTTGAGTTTTTGTGAGCTACGGATTATTTATGGCCTAAGGCATTATAGAAGTAATGGACAGGTGTGGTTTGATTTTCTCAATTGATTTTTGCCTTTTTTGTTGGTGTAGATTATGGTGTCAGCCCTTTGGTTGGATATATGCATCACAAGTCATAAATGCGATCCGGAGTTTGCGGTTCTTTCCAAGTGAAGTAGACATTTTTGTAAGGTTTAAATTCAATTTATGGTTGGCTAAGAAAGTTATATAAACACGAGGGGTTTCACTTATTGCGCATGCATTCAATTGTTTGTTTATTATACAAACCTGAGTTTTCATTTAAATAGCAATAGATTTTTAATCTGAATGTGTGTGTTTATCTATATATATGCTTGAGGGGGATAGCGTGCAACTGTATTATGATATAGCACCTTTTACTTGATGTATGCTTAACTAAATTATGAACTATGATACTCTCTTACAAATTAAAATGCAAGTGTCAAGCACAGTTAATTTTTGATTACACGTCTACTTTTAGTCTTGTGCTCTTTGCTTCAGTTGTTGAGCACAAGTTTAGATGAGAATTAAAAAGTGTTAACTTAAAAGACTGAAGACATAATTCTAAAAAAATTACATTAAGTGTTAAATATATCAACAAGCAAACACGATTAGCAAATAGAAATAATCAAATTTAGTGGTATCAGTGTAGGTTTTGATACAAGCCTACTATGATTCCATAGAATGATGTTTCACTTGTTTTATGGTAAGTTTGCATACCATCGCATCTATAGTTGATGTATGATGATGCTTATCCTTAAGAACAGAAATGGTCTAAAGGAAAAATGGAGTGGTGGATTGTTATTGAAATTTTTTGAAAGTAAATAGATTATTGTGCTAATAGTTAGTTACAAGAGCATAAATCATATTGGGAATTTCTACTATATTAGTAATCTAGATAAGTTCTATGAACCAGTAGTTACAAGTAATTTAAATCCTATCTAATTTTGTTGTTTATATTAACTGTAAGGTGTATTTGTTGCTTGAAATTTAGTTTTACTACCAACAAAGGAGTTTTCCTATCTTTGTAGAGGATATTTTGGTAATGGTGATGTGAATTTGTCTATGCCTCTTCTAATATAAGTAACTGGTCGATTCGTAATATGTTCTGTACAAAACTAGGCGGTGACTGAGAGATGGTAATCTTTAGGGAAATATTATGCCTGGAGTGGATTTTTGTTTATTGGCATATAGTGTGTTAAAATATGCTGCTGACCTTGTGTGTGTTTTCCATTTTTGTATCGTAATTGTATAATGCTGCAGTTATGCTTAATTTTTTTTTGGTATTTCAATTGTCGGTTCTGGATAAAATCTCATGATTCTGTCTCAATCTTTTATTGCTATATCTTTAGTAATTTGTTAAATTTCAAAATAATTTTCTGGATTCATGATCATAGGCATATACAACAGCGTCCAAGTTATTTCCCAAATAATGTCGAGGTTGATTCGCCTCCTCCAATTCATCCCATCTAATGCCATCTCCTACCTTTAACCCATTTAGTTTCCTCTAACTGAATTCTGTCACATTTGCTTGCTAGGTCGCTAACTTCTATATATTACATGTGACTTTAACTTATGAAAACTGATAAATCCTTTTTAGCCATTTGCAATTTAGCTATAGTACAATAAATTGGTGAACAAAGTGTTTCTGTTAGTGAGGCGTTGGAACATTTTGTCAACATTAATGTTCCTAGTTTTTAGGAGTACATACTTGATAATGGAACAAACACAGTAGGATTCTGTCATTGGAGATTTGGTTATATTTGAAGAATTTTACTGAGAACATGAGTTGAAATAATCATGATAATTAGTAGTGCAGACTTCATCCATTGTATCATATGATCTAGCAATTTAACTCTAGAATTCATTGTCTCATGTTAAAACCCTGCAGTCATACATCTCAAGAAAAGTTGAGATGTTAAATGATGTGCCTGTTAAAGATCTATTTTCTCACCCGGGCAGCAATCATCCTTATTTTTCTTTGTTTAAACCGACTAAACCTGGTCGCTACCTTTTGTTGGTAAGCTTCTCAGGGTTTTTGATTTGTCAACTTACTTGTTTGGGTGTGCAACCCTGTCATACAAACAAAAACCATTTAGAAACAAATTCAATTTACATGTAGTTTCATGATGATACCATCCAGAATACTTTTCTAAGTTTATATTTTATTCATGGACTTAAATTTTGCAAATCCATCTTTAGGCATAGTATTTGATCTCGTGCTAATGTCAAAGGAAAAAACAAAAACTGGGTTGCTAGGAAAAATTACACCAGGCAGTCCTAGTTAGAAAAGACACGGTTGCATTTTTTTGTTTTTTTTGCTCGGCAAGACAAGGTTGCATTAGACACTCCTTTTGTGATATGGAATAGGAGATGATGATTGGAAGGGTAGATGGGAAGAGTATGTGATCCAATCTGTTAGGGATATACTATGTATGCACTTTTAAAACTTAAGAATACGACTTTTGAAATTAGGCTGCTGCTTGGATATACTATGCAAGGAAAGAGTACTATTATTTGATATCAAGTATTAAATAGGGTAGTGTTTGTTTTGACATTTTTGGTCTAGAAATGAGAATGATCAATTAGAATGAGAATGAGATTCCTATTGACGTTTGGAGTAGAACCCCCCTCATTTCCAGTACTATTCTCATTACCATTTTCATTCCCTTGCTTATAAAGAAGTTGATTTCCTTCAAAGATGGATGAAATGAGATTCTCATTCCCATTTCTTGTCTCTTTTATGCTATACCTTACACGTAAAAAATTTGTAACTTTGTGCTCGAAATTCGAATGTCCGATTTGGATGGTTTGTTTTCTTATTTATTTCATGTAACTTTTGGGGAAGAATGTGATTGTTAGTTCAATTTTCAAAAGATTGCATATTTATTTGCAAAAAATCCGGAAAAATAGGGTAAAAAGAGAAAGGAATCATTACTATATGCTCGAATGTCCGATGTACAATTAGAGTGATTTTTTTTTTGTTATTTTAAGTAAAATATTAGTGGAATACAATTATGAGTTCCATTTTACAAAAAAAAAAAAGTACACTTATTTGCAATCTAAATTTTTTAATACTATATATTGATGTTTTACTATATATATATTTTACAACGTTCCTCATTTGACAATTTTTACATAAATATTTTTCTAAAAATGTGAATGATCTGATTACTTTCATTTTCAATGAAACATTTACTTTTGTTAACCAAACTCTAACAATTAGAATAAAATGATTTTCATTCCTACACTCTAATTGAACCAAATAATATTACCTAGGTATGGAAATGACAATGAGAATGGAGGGAATGGAAAATGTGAATGAATTCCATTCCCATTCCCATTCAAATTTCTAATCCAATTGCCTCCTTAGCATAATCCCTCTCTTGTTGTGTTGGAATAATTTGCATTGTGCAACCCTCTCTCTCTGTCTTTTTAGAATTTCTGTGTTTTGCAATGGCAACTCGTTGATTTTATTTTATTAATTTGAGATTCCTTCACGCATTGTTCATTCATTCCCATATACATACATATCATGAGACAGACTCAGCAGGTCTCTCTATCAATTTTATTGAATTGGCTAGAATTTCTAGAACATTTAACTTTGAATTTGAATTGAAATAATCATGATAACTTCTAATGTACATACTACATCCCATGCAGCATTGATCTACCAATTTTACTTTGTAATTCTTTCTACCACTTATCGAAAAATGTGGTGAATGCTTCTCATGTTAGATGATGAAAATTTGAAATGTATAACAATGTGTTAGTCAAAGATATCTTTTATCACTTGAGCAGCAATCTTTTTTGCTTTTCTGTATCTATACCTTGCCAGTACCTTTCGCTGAAGCTTCTCTGCATTATTGTTTTACCAACTTACTTGCAGGGGCGTGCAATCTGCGCGATAGAGGTCGGGGTGCTCTTGTTTTATGGTCAAACCCTCTCACACAAACAAATCCTGCCAATAGATTAAAAATGATAATCAGCATACCCATAGTTGAAGGATGGTACTTGCAGGAGTAATATATTATGATATGATTTTCTTTGCTGCATCATGCATGAATGTCTTAAATTTTGCAAACCCTTTTTCTGGAATACTGTTTGATTTCATACTTGTGTCAGAGTACGAACAAGAACAAGGTGGGACTTTGGTTATCATTAAAGATTTCAGTACTCTCCTAGATAGAGAAAACAAGCTTACTTTATACTTTTTCCTTTCATATAAAGTAGGAACTGAGGAATGAAATAATAGAAGGAAATATTACATAATGAAAACTAAAGGGAATATACTGTAACAGATTGGGTGGTGCATAAGGATACGGGCTTTCTTTACAGGTTGCAGTTTGGATCTGCTGTGTGAACTCAGTATGAGTTCTTTGCTAGCAATTATTAATAAGGTGGATAGAATGGTATTCTTGAACAATCTAGCAGTTACATTGCACTGAAACACACTAACTGAACAAGCTGGGTATGTTAGTTCCAAACTAATGTGGTAACACTTTTTGGTCTTGGGTTTTAGGAGATAGGACTTTGTTTTACTCTTCATGCGCGTATGAGTGTTGTTTTATCTAATTAGATGCTAGTATATTGTAGCCGAACCGAACATTGTTTGGGAAATGACTTGTTTGTTGAATATATTGCTTTCAATGTAATGTGATAAGATGATATAAAAAGTCAAAAGTTTTGTCTGTACCTCTCCAGAAGCAGTACTGAATTCCCTCTGTTGATAGACCTGGTGTACATGATAATTACGGATAAGAGATTTTGACCTTGTTCAAATCGAGGTAAATTCACAGTAAGCCTATTACACCTCTGTTGCTTACCTTTGAAAATTGTTGACACAGATGTCCCAAAGTACACAGTTCGTCTTGGCAAATTCCATATCCATGCTCTTGGAACGTCAATTGGATTCACACTAGAATCATGGTCTGCAAACATCTGCGAAATAATTTTTTTTGTATGGTCATCTTATCAGGAAGTGAGTGACTCTGTCTCTATACTGTGGCTAATACCGTTGAGGAAACAGATAATATGATATGCTTGTGTCATAATCTTAAAAGATATTCATTCGAAGAAACTGGCTAAGATGGGGTGCAGGGGATGCCCCTTTGTAGAGAAATGAAACTTCTATGTAAACTTCACTGGAGTGCCCAAGGTATTTGTAAATTAGCATTAAACATAATGAGAGTTACCTCGTTGACCTGAAAGTATGTACCATTGAGCGGAAAGCTTCCTCTCATTGCTGTTCTACAAGGTACCTGCACGTCAGATGCTAAAATCTATAAGCAGCTGATAACTCATGGTAGTTAACTCTACCTGTGTTTTTCATGATACTATGCAGGTATCATCAATCTAAATATCCTCACCAAAATTGTTCCTCTGACTGTTTGTGAATTAGATTCTCTCATACTATTGCATGAAAAACATGTGTCATCGTTGCACAGTTTGCCAGTGTCTTGGAAGCTACACCTTATTTCTGGTGTCTGGACAGAGTCGGCAGTTTCTCCTGGCAAAATGTCTCAAAAGATCAAATGCGTATAATATTTATATTTCATGTCTTAAGTTGGAATCTTAAACAGACTTGTACCATTCGTTTTCTTATTCAGTTTCTTACTATGATACATAATGTAACATGCAATGGAATGACATTGTATGATCTTATCTCAGTATTCGAGTTCTGATTGCAGAGACATTGGATACTTTGTCGAATCTTTCTTGGCCCGTTATGTACATAGAACTTTATTCTCAAAACACAATTCCTGATACTCTCTTTTGTGCTTACCTGGTGTCCATATAGCTAGAAGGTATGGACTTGGGTCATCTGGTTCCCGTCGCTCCATCTGTTCATATTATAGAAGTAATGGTAAGTTGGATTGGTTTCTCTATGTCTTGGACATCACATGATTAGAAAAATAAAAAGGCTACTCACCCCTTTTAGGAGAGGATGTGAATCTGGAAGCTCATACCTGTATTCAACCAACACGGTAATTGTTAACATGCACTCACTACATATGATTCTTTCCTTTGTTACAAAATAGTAGTTTACTAGAAGAATGGTTTTGAAGAAATTCCCCAATTTCATAGGCTATGTTTTTATTTATTTATTTATTTTTATTTTATTTTATTGATTTATTATTTTCTATACATGTATAAAAATAACTTGACAGGGGCAGTTTTTCACTCAATACAGATGATTTTCATACAGCAAACTTTTTAGCTTTGCTCAAACTAAGTATGAAAAAAAGAATTATTATCGATTGGGCATTATGATTTTAATTTATACTTCATCAAACGTGATCATGTTTAACTAATTTCAGTACGTTATTGAAAATTTACTTGGTTGGCTTATATGAATTTAGTAGATCTACTTACACTTGGTGCTCTGTTCGTAGTCGACTCACATTCTTGAGTTTAGGGGTTGGAATAGCAGCAGCTTCAGGATTCAAGGCAACCAAAGCTTTGGACATGTCACCTTCTTGAAGTTCCATGTTATCTTTCATATACTTCTGCAGATTCTCTGTGAATGTTTCAATGTTGAGCTTGATTGTAGGAATTTCATTAGGATCCTCATCAAACATGTCTTCAATGTCAGTTTCTGATATTTCCGCTCTTTCTTGTTCTGGTGTTGCTGGCTCTTCAATGATGGGGTCGCACTTCCCAATACCTGGCCCTGCTTCTTTAAGTAGTAGCATTGGATTGATGACTGCAGTAGGGTTTTCTGCTTGTGCAGTGGGAAATGTTGAAGTAACTATACTTTTCTCTTCCGGGCTTGGGAGGGCAAGCCTTGCACTACATCAAAGGGCTTAAGATTAGCTTGATGAATGTAGTCATTAATTTAAAATATGTTAAGGTCTCTAAAGTTTTTGCATATCCCAGTTTATAGTTTATTTTACATCTAGATCACAAATTTTGAATGGAGTCATTTGATAATGTTACAAAATAACTGCTGCAGTAACAATGATACTTGAGCAAAGAACGATGAACACCTTGCAAAAGCACTTGCGAAGTGTCTGCACTCTCCTTTCATAGGACATGCATTGCAATTTGGTTTATTTTTTGTGCAAAATACCTGCATTAACATCAAAACATGAGGCACTATTTTTACTAGGTTGTACAGTTTAAAAATGTATATGATACCTCACCTTGCCAAAGGTAATCATCTGGTAATGTAGTTCATACCTGCAGTTTATGAACGGCAAAACCATTTAGTGTAATGAATACTTGTATACTAGTACATTCATGTAGGATTTTGCTTGTAAAATTAAAGAAATGGTTTGAAGAGAAGTGTGGTGTTACAGTGTTCGTTGATCAAGTTTGCACAATCTTGGCCAGATATATTTCTGAACTGACTCTAGTATTGGGTACCTACATTGAAATGTAATTAGCAGGTTTGGAGAATACAGTGACTTATTGTTGATTGGTTTGCCTAGAAATACTCACATCTCTAGGAGGTGTAGTTGAAGTGACTCAGGTAGTGGTTGGAGGGGGACCCATCCAAGGCGAACTGCTATCCGTCCAACATTGGTATCAACCTTTTTGAAGATATTAACATGACAAAGTTGATTATCAGAGTTGGCATCAAGTAAACTGTAAGTGTATTAATTTTCTAAATAAACCTTACCGGGAAAGCTAGCTGCTGAAGTGTCAAAAGCCGCACACACTCCACACTTTTCAACCCCAAACCCCTTATGCTTAATAGGTACTCCCTGCATAATAAGCATTATTAGGGACAGCTAGATATTATTAGACATTAATATGTTCTATATTCTTATGTTGTGTATGTGATTAGACATAAGCATATACTACTTAAGATATTATTAGACATTAGTATGTACTACATATATTGGATGGCTTACTTTGCCTTGTCTGGGGGAACGTCCCTCAACCATTCTAGATCAATGCCTCCATGCTCTCTGACCAGTCGGTTTAGGAAGTCCTGCAATATTGTACAACAACTTTTAAATCTCTTGAAAGATTTTTTTATATTCTATAATAATACATTTATAAACTGCTTATAGTGGTCTTAGCAACAAGCTTGATATTACCTGGATTCGTTCAGCTAGCATGTTGTTCATCCCTCGTTCCTTAATAGCATCTGAAATCTCTTTAACCTTAGCACATCTCATTTCTTCATAGTCCATGGTGTCCATGGCATCTTTGCTTCTTTCTTTTCTTCCATTAGCTTGGACCTGCCTTCTCAAACTATCCCAGTCAAATGTTTTCTTACCCTCATTCTCGGCCTTTACTTTCTTTGCTTTGGTTTTCATCTCATTATCAGCCTTACTAGAGAAATGAACTTGCTCTTTTGGTTTTGGTTTTGGTTTCACTGATTTATTTTCTGCATTTGATTGTTTTGTCATCACAGAGATACGCTCCTCAATATCTGAAGCATTTTCCATTTGCTTAGAAACATTTGAATTATTATGCATGCTATCATTCTTCCAATTTGCTAGACCTTCAGCATGTTTTAGTGCCTCTGCAACAGATATGTTTTCCGTTTGAAAGCTATTGTTCCTCCCACTAGGATCGTTGTGCTGTAATGTTTTAGCATGTCCAGTATGTGGCTCTGTTAGAGAGATACTGTCATGTTGCACTGAGTGCCTGCTTGATAGTTCAAATGGGCCCATTGTCAGTATCTCTTGAGATCTCAGCAGTCTGCTGTGCTGGATATTGTTTTCACTTACATTCTCTGCCATCAAATTGTTTTTGCAGTTTGCATCTTTTGCTTTAATGAATTCAGAAGAAGTTGAAGACAATGGAGATGCGCTTTCTTCGCAGAATATGCCAATATATTCCTGTGCTCTAAACTCTGGATTCATGTGTGAAACACAGTTTTTGGAAGGAGCAGCTGGTACCCGCATCTGATCCTGAGAAGTGATTGGGTAAGTAGATGCAGAACTTTTGAGATTATCCCTCTTCAATCTTGACCTTGGCATGCCACATTCCATACGTTCCAACTGCTTGTTTTGATAATTGGATCTCTCATCAAATATTGAACTTCCATTTACACGACTGCAACATTCCTGGAACATTGTGGTTTTCTCCATCTCTTGGAAATTGGTGGAACTGGAACCATGACTCATTTTGTATATGGACCCATTTATAGGATCATCTGCTTCTGAGTTGGAACCTGAGGAGGATCTGATTCCCTCATTGTCTTGAACAATGGAAGAGTCATAGGAGCCTTGTGATGATATGATTTCTTCCTCTATGCTCTGACTTTGCGCCTCTGTAAAGCTCGTTCTTTCTGTTCCTGAGGCTTCACTGTCTCTTCTTTGATCTCTTAATTCTTGTGGTGTTATAGAGCTTGGGTTGTAAACTGGTAGACATGATACATTTTCTAGGTTAACTATGCAATCTTCTGGCTCTTCTACCAATATGCTTTTCCCATTGCTCACATATGATTCATTACTTGTTGAATTAAGAGGAAATCGTGCTGCTAGACACATGAAGGCAGAGCTGCACAAAGAATTAAAGCAGTTATAAGAGTTAGCTGAAAATTTCACTTGCACTGAAATTGGGTCTTAAAATGAATGCTTTTAAGTCACCTTGAAAGATGGTCAGAAACATTCTGAGTAAGAAATACTCCTATTACCGAATCAACAACCGATCCTTTCCATGGTGAGAAGCGTCTGTCTCCTGTGAATAGTAGGTTGTGGGTTTGATTAACAAAAATATACTTGAATAGTTTTCCAAATTAATGATTCTTAAATAGCTGGTTTATATTTAGAAGCGGGCTAAGTACACGCTGTAGAATGTAAAATATAGTGGGATAACCAACTATTCATGATAAGGTTTTGCTTCTAGTACCTTGGACGAGATGCATCCGTGCAATGAAGGAATTAGCTCTCCCTCGAAAGACTTCCCTCTCTCCTTCCCACCATTTTTCCTTGTCTGTTCCTTCAATGCCCTCACTTCCTTCATTTCCCATAAGGAGCTTCCATATTCTATTTGTTTCTGGGTCAAGGTCCACCTTAGGTCGGGGCTTACTCTTTTTGATATCTTGTAGAACAATTGCCCCGTTTCCTTTGTATAGGACAAGTGCTTTCTGTTCTTGTCCCAGTAAAGTGTGGTCTGATTCTTTTAAATTGAGATCCTTCAATCGATTTATGATCTCACCGATCTGAATGGGATTTTGCTTCCATCCTGTCAGACCTGCATCAGAATTTACATAAAATGTCTCACTATTGTAATTCATTTGGGAATTCGTAAGTACTTTTAAAGACTGTTCAGTTCATAAGAAGCGTTATAGCATGGAATATACCTTTTGATTGAATGGATAATTGCTTGTTCAAGGTGTCCTGTGCTTGTAGATCTGCTTGCTCAGTAGTATGGAATGTTCTTTTTACCTGTCCTTTCCCTTTTGCAGAGGCTTTTCTTGGAGTAGCTGGTGGGTGTAGATTATGGCTCTCACATGTGGTTAGGGATGCCAAGTTCTGAACCATCGTCACTCTTCTGGTTTCTCCCATTCTATCTGTATATGAATGCAGTTCAGGTGCTTGTTGCTGTGGCAAATTAGGCACAGCAGCCTTACAATGGGGGTCCATGGAACCATTAAAGTTGTTGACTCCACTGCTTAGTTTCCTTGGGGATTTACGATTATCAAAGTAGGAAGTCAGAATCTCTTGGTTTATTTGTGATTTAAAACAATTGATTCCAACTCCATTTATGGTTTTTGTGCTGTCTTCTCTTGAAGCATCATCAACTGCTCTAACCAAAGGCATGCCATAAACTCTGGTAAGCAGTCCATTTTCAAACCTCTTTCTCTTGTGGGTTTCTGATAAGCCTGTGCCAAAGTTGCTGCTGTTTCTGTAACATTCTCCCTGCTCAAGCATCTGCTGGAATTCTCTTTTGGATCCCCTGGCTCCAATGAAGTTGGAAAAAGTGTTTAGCACTTGATAGGGCCTGTTCTGAGACATTGGTTGTCTGGTTGTCTCAGTATTTTCCTCGCTTTTTTTGGTCTGGTAGACAATTTGGCCTATTCCTTCTGTATAGATATTTTGCTGCCTGGGAGTGTATCCTAATTGGCTTTTCCTTAGCCATTGATCAGCATTTCCACCTATTGAGCTGATATTTGAATTTTCTATGTGCCGGCCAATCATTGATGCCTGTGGAGCTCCCTCTGCTTGCCTTCCTAGCAGTGAAATATAATTGTTTAGCATATTAGCCATGGAAGGAGTAAAGTTACTTGTTCCGGTTGTCCTTCCCTGTTGGCTGATCTGTCCATCTGATCTTGTTTCACACAAACTGCTAGTTCCAGCACCCAGTTCCGTTTCTCGAGAGTCCAAGTTTAAATTAGAAGGCCTCGTACTCTCCCTTACTTCCTCCTGGCCACTTATCTTTCCCTGGTCATCATCACTGCTCTTTTCCAAGTCAAAATTCAGACCTCTTCTGCATGATTTTGTGGCTCTTCCGGCATTAGGATCTGTATTACTGTGTCTAATATCTGCCTGTTGAGTTGCAGATTCTGTCACTCCTTTCCGGCGTACATATTTCCTCTTCCCGGTGGTGTTCTCCTTGGAATCAGTATTTTCTGGGTTAGCACGCGTTGGAGAGTTTATAGTAACTGCTTGTTGGAATCCTGATTCTTTCAGCCCAGTCTTCCGTACGTACTTCCTCTTTGCTGTTTGATTCTCCTTGGAACTTTGACCTGCAGACTTTGGAACCCTTTTTGGTTTTCCTTCTATTACTACTTTGGGTCTGATTTTTCTTCGCTTGGGTGCTTTCAGCTGGGGTGTCTTGTTCAGGTCAATGTATTGATCACTCGCTTTCTCCGAATCTGTATTTTCTTTGAAAGGTGTGGAAATGACAGTGGATGATGAGTCCACTATATTCTGCAGTTCATTGCACGGGTGCCGAACTTCTTCATTTCCTACCAGAGGGACAAAATTCTCTTGATCATTTTTCTTGCTTGAGCTTTCATCTGTCAATAAATTGAACATTGCTGAAAACTGACTGCCCCCAAATTTATCGATCTCATTCTGTGGCAGTGTTGAGATTCCGACTGAGTTGCTTATAGTGGTGGCATCTGTCTCTGCTCTTGGCGGTAAGTTCAGATTATAGTTGTTGGATCGGTAAGGTACAGGGAATCCATCTGCAGAAAAGAATTGTTCACTTGTAGATTGCTGAATGATAATAACTGGATAATGAATTAGAACAAGCATGGATAGCTTTAAATCCTCCGCAAAAGATGATCCTATCTCCAAGTGTTTTCATTGTCTTCTCATTGCATTAATGTGAGGAATAACAAAATTAGTATCTCATGAACATTTTTCTTATCCAGGAAAATGAATATATATTTTTTAATCTTATCCTGCACTTTTTAATCTGTCAACCACACAATTTCTTCATAGGGATTAGGTGAAAAAGAAGAGAGTTTTGATATTGATATCTGCTAGTTAGGGTGTTTACCTATAGTGCATTTTCAGTATCAGTTTGGTGAAGATCACATATTGCATGATTATACAGGATAAATAGATGTGATATCATATTGATTTATTGCAATACCATGTCAACATGTAAAAGTGATGCCTTCTAATTATTCTGTGTCTACAGAAAATTAGTAGATATAACTATAATTTGAAAATCCCATTTGGTGACTAATTAGACTGTCTCATTTGTAGTGAATTTTCATTAGTTTACACATCACAGCCGGAATAGTATAGATTAAGATAATTGATCTACAATCTGTCTCCTAATTATTTCTTGTTCAATTAGTATACCAGTTACATTTGTCATTAGATGTGTCTCCTAATTATTTCTCTTATTGAATGATGATCAGTAGACATAGAACCATAATCAATATCGCTGTTCCATTAGAAAAATACGAGTTTGATCACTTACGTTGGGGTATTTGTGACATGTTGTTGCAGGCACCCATTTGGTTTGAAGTGGACCATTGATTTACAGTAGCAAGAGGTGTAGTACCAGCATACGGTCTTCTCCAACTGGTATCAACTTGAGAATGCAAATCAGGAATCCGCGGCGCGTTTCCAATTGGTATGCCTCTGTAAGTTCTGTTTGTCTGAGTCCTCAAAGCTGCATTTCTCATTGCCATAAGGTTTGCTAGAGAAAAACTACCGTCCCAACTAGGTCTGTCCATGTTGATGGCCTGGGCGTAGGAACCAGCAATGCTGCTGTGCACCCTACTACTCCTTTCTGCCAAATCTCCATAGCATCCCGCATTTTGAACCGCCCCCATAGGATTGAAATTCTGAGGGCCCCCATTGAAATTGGTGGTCGGCTCTTGTATGATTGCACCATACATTCCCGTAAGCTGCTGCCATTCTTCAGCTGGGAATTGATTTCCCTGATTAGATCTCTGAATTTGCTTATCTGGAGTGATTGGCATCCAATTTCCCCTCATTGGATTCAGTCTCTCCGGGGGATTTGAAAATCCCCCCTCGAAATTCATTTGATTCAACCCTCCGTCGCACCCAATATTCCTGTCTCCGAGGATTCTGATCCCCCCGGAGTCAGCTTCTGGCCAAAACTGTGAATTCACATCCATTTCAAGAAGCTACAGACCAACCCAAAACACATTTCTCACCAGAACACTCTCAACCTTCACTGCCTGTGCCTGCACCAAATTATACCAAAATCAACCAGAAATTGTGTAGGAGTAACAATCAAGCAGCATCTTGGTTGTAAATGCAGAAAATCACTACACCCAAAGTCCAGCTTTTTTTCTCATTTCTGGTGAAAACATAGAAA
>JAYMTH010001358.1:0-15292 GCA_036897465.1 Pelargonium australe | reverse complement strand
GTTCGCTTTTCTCTTTGTTTTCTTTTTATATATATATATATATATATATATATAGACCTTGTTCTTCAATTTCTTTGTTTGAAATTGTTGTTTTTGTTGATAGGACAAAAAAAGGGGCATGTGAGCTTGATCTGTATCTGAGCAGGAAGCATGATGGGTTGTTGGCCAGCAAGCTTGAGCCTGGAACCTACAAGAAGACACTATCTTTACTCATTGTTGATGGCTTTGCTGTAGACATTACAGAACACCAGGTTGGTTTGATTTTTTTCTTCTCATCTCTATCTACAAATATTGCTTCTTTTACTTTCTTTCCTTACATATATGCATGCATGCGTTTTAACTTTAACAGGCTAATGTGCTGAGATCTGCAAAGGGTGTGAGAGTTGTAGAGAAGAATCAAGAGCTTGCTTAATTAGTAGCAGAGGAGGCTTGGTGTTTGTATTGAAGAAGAGATCAAATGGGTTGTGTATTTTCTAGTACTATAAGATTTGTGTGCCTATATTATATGTTTACATTGTGAGAACCATTGTGTCTTTGTGATTTCAAATACTGGGTTTCATGCATTGACACAAAACTGATGAGAAAAACCAGATTCCTCAGCTGTACCAAACAAGTCACAAGTGAGGTGATAAGGTGATTGAGGTACAAAGCTAAAGCCAATAAGTCTCAGCTTCTGCATCTGTAGCTACTACTTTATCTAATTAAGGTTATGAAAGCAGTACAGTTTTTATAGCATTTATAGACAAATAGTTCCATTTTTCAAATAAGTCTGTGATAGAGGTCTGAGCCTGACCATATACATAATACATTGTACCCACCACTCATCTCATCACATCAAATCACATGCCTAGCTAATTAGCTACTACATCTCTTGTTTGTTACCAATAATACCAGTCATTTATTTTTGCATTTCTGTCCCCTCTTTCAACTCTTCAATTATTGATTTGCACCACTTCAATGGCAAGCTTGTTGTGTGTAGTCTGCTTTAGTTTCTGGCTTGATCCTAATAGGTTAAAGACTTGAAAGTTATGGCCATATGAGATTTTGATGTTGGAGTCACAAAGGGTCAACAAGATACTTATTGATCATCCACCACAAATCATGTGTCATCTACCACCAAGAACAAAATAAGATACATATATAGATTTATTTGCCATTTTTGGTTTTAGTGATGTACCTACTGTTGTCTGTTACTGGCACCGTCTTAAAATAAGTGTTTTGTTTCTATTTTTTGCAAAAATTAAAATTTACCAGATAATTTAGTGTGTTTTCAATATCACCTTCACTTTTCCACCTGTCATGTGCATAAGTGATAAATGTAATATGTGAAAAAGAATAATATAATAACGTAAAAATAGAAACAAGACTCTCATTTTAGGACAAAAAATTTAGACAAACATGACACTCATCTTGGATAGGAGGGAGTATAATTTTTCCTGTCTTTAGGCGATCAAGTAGTTCTTCAACCTCATGATTTCTTTAAATGCAAGCTCTAAAATCAGTTTACAACGTGTTCATTGTTAATTTATAATATGTTCGCTCTCAATATCAACATATTTACTCTTAGTTTGCTATACAACCATATAAACCACTTAATTATACACAATTAAAAGAGATCAAAGTTGCAAAAAATCGAACTAACCTAAGCTATATGTCACAAACCGAGAGAAATGGTCCCATATGGCGTCCTAAACTACCGCATTCGGGGAAGAGTCAACCATGTCCATAGTCGTCAAGCACAATAAACAAACACTAGGGCATTGAGGTTATACATATATCACGGAATAGTACTAAACAAGATTATGATGAAAAGTTTAGAAATATGTCACATGACGAAGACCATAATCTCTACAGCGCCTAAAGAAAGAGTTTCCGGTGTGTGACATATAGTTGGTGAATCATGTCTTCTCTAGCCTCAAAAAGCATGACAAACATTATCCACTCTCCCTAAGAACCTCTGTATTCGCAAGAAGGGCGAAATCGGAAGCCCTTGAGGGAGAGTGAGCAATGTATACCATTATTGTACCTCTCGACGCCAATTCAAAACTAAAATTATCCAACACAAAACATCATTTGTTCACTCTCTCTAAAGACTTCAGGCTCGCCATATAATCAACTTTGGCACTGCCAGAAACCTTTGAGGGAGAGTGAGCAAACCAAACATGCCTTGCTCTTACTAATGATCTCTTCTCTTCTCTCATTGGTTTGATACATTATTGGCTAGCAACCCATTTTTATAGGCCTCAAAAACAAAAATGTGAGTGAAAACATTAGCTCCATAGTGGTGGCCTTGGTGGGGTCTCCATATCATGCCACTTTCACATTTACAGATCAAACCATATCCAACTTTTTTTTTTCAAATTGAATAGGCATAAGAAAATGCTCATCCCCAGAAAAGAATCAACTTGCCAAATGTCAAACCCAATTGGGTGTTGGTGTTTGTAGCAAAGTCAATGCAAGAACCAAATTGAAAATTAAAACCAATTGGATTTGAACTCAAAGAAGAGTGAGGTTGAGAGCAGAGTGGTGTGACCATTACCAATAACAAAAGGGATTGGCCCTTAAGAGGCTTGACAAGGCAACTAGTACTAGTTTATAAAAGGAATAAAGCAGATTAGGCATCTCCAGATGTTTCTTTTAGCCATATATGTGCTGTGTTGTGTTGTGTAGTGTATGCAATGAGAGTCATTGCAAAGATGATTCTGTTTTGACATTCCTCATATTAGCTAGAATAGATCATGTAGTTGTTGCTTTCAAATAGATCTCCACAGCCAATGGCATATATCTTCTATAATTGAGGCAACGCATCCACTCAATCTCAACTCATATTTCATTAGATTTACAAAAATCTGCATGCACATGTTAACAAAGTTAAAAGATACTGACTAACTTAACATGTGCTCGGTGTAGCACATGCTCGGAGTGTAAGTCGCACTTAAGAATTTTCAGTTCTCCCAATATGTGTGATTAGTGGGGATTGAATTTCGAGAACTTTCCTCGCAACCTCAATCTGAGTTGTAAACTGAACTATAACCCTCTAGAGTCTATCGGTCAGAAACTAGGCCCGTATTCTCTTTCAGCCCATATATTTGGGCTGGGCCCAACCCATTTCCAGATTTAAACACGCGCGTGGTGATCTATTGAATATGTTCCTTGCCATCATTTGGCGCGAAAATCATTTTAGGGATTAGAGTCGTTTTGATTTCAAAAACAAATAAAACAAATAAAAATCGCGATTGCTTGGAAATGGCTTCTTCTTCTTCGAAGCGCAGGCGCAAGAACCAGAGCGAGGACGATGCTGAGGACACTTCATCGCCATTGGCGCCAACTGTTGAGAAATTATCACCTGTGGTGGTCTTCGCTCATGGTGCTGGTGCTCCTTCTTCTTCAGATTGGATGATTAGGTCTTTTCTTAACTTATAGTTATACTGCTTCTGTTTCCTCTTTTGTCCCTAATTCCCCCTTCAAATTGACATTATCTGTTTTTGCTAACTGGTTTTGTTTTTAGAATCTAAGGAGTTTATTATTGTAATATGCAATTTCAGATGGAAGGAAAAGTTGGGGAAAACATTGAATGCTGTTGAAGTAGTTACCTTCGATTACCCTTGTAAGTTTATTTTTTATTCAATTTATTGTTTAGTTGAGTAAAAAATGGAGTTGGTGCTCTCTGATATGTGTTTTACAAGTTTTAACTTGTGGAATTCAATTGTTGGCAGACTTTTCTGGTGGGAAACGGAGGGCTCCTCCTAAGGCGGAAAAGTTGGTTGAGTTTCACTCAGATGTTGTGAAAAAGACCGTTGCTAAGTATCCTGATCGTCCTCTCATTTTGGCTGGGAAATCTATGGGCTCGAGGTAATAGTTGTTGTTATGCACATTATGAGTAGTTAGTGAAACTAAAATTAATTGTCTGTGGGAGCTAAAGATATTAAGATAGAAGGACATGCATGATTGATGGGAATTGCACAAAATGTGTGATCTTTGTTGAGTTGGGTTGGGTCACCATCGTTGCATTTCGAGAAGTCATCTGTCGTGTTTACTATATGCTAGACTCGTTTCTAATTGTATACTGTATTGCTATACTCAACTCCAACCAGATGTACTTAAGAAATTCAAATCACTACATTTGCCTATGATAAAAAAATGCTGTTGAGCAATGATCACATCTAGATGATTTCTCATTTTTTGTAGATTTCGGATTTGTCTTTTACAGATTAGTGTGCATATATCCATGTTCCTTTTTGTGGGAAGAAATCGAGGACAATCTAAGCCTTTGCAATCAATAGAGCATTTAAACTGTAACAAGAGGTATTAGGAACTTAAATATTTTCTCAAGTATATTTATATATTTTCATTCTTGATTTCTGTATAGAGTCAGCTGCATGGTGGCACATGAGGAGGACATTGCTGCTGCGGCAATTATTTGCCTGGGGTACCCATTGAAGGTAACATCAAACATATTGCAATTTGCAAGTAGCTGTTTTACTTTTCTGGCATTGTTGTTCCTCTTTCACTTTACCTAATTTCTGCAATTCTATGTAACTACGTGATTAACTGATATCCCTCACTCACAGTTGACAGAGTTGTAAAACATTGGTGCATTCCACCTACAAGTAGCATTCATGAATGGCACAATTTGTATATATGACAATTACAATTTGATCCTTCCATTCTGACAGAACAATCTTATTGACCTAGCTGCCTAGTTGTTCAGGGGGGGGGCGAATGGAGCAGTTAGAGATGAAACGCTTTTGCAACTTACAGCTCCTATAATGTTTGTACAGGTAGACCATTTATCTCAACCGGAAGTCAAAACATAGCCACTTTGTTAATCTGCATGGCAGATTGGCAATGCCTTTCTATAGAATTCTATGTAATATTTATTTCATCTCTTTGATGAAGGGAAGCAAAGATGGGCTCTGTCCCTTGGATAAGTTAGAAGCTGTTCGCAAGAAAATGAAATCCGTTAGTGAGTTGCATGTGATTGATGGTGGTGACCACTCCTTCAAGATCGGAAAGAAGCATCTCCAAACAAAGGATACAACCCAAGATGAAGCAGAAAATCTTGCTATTCTGGCTATTGCAGAATTTATTTCCAAGACTCTTTCCGGAGGAAGGTGACTCCTTTTTCTTGAAAACTTGTTTCAATATGATACCACCAAGTGTCATCCCATTTCGTCTGTTTTATGTGTTGTTTAATGATCTATATGTCAATCAATCCCGTCCTTTTTGTGATATTGGTTGCGCCTGTTATGTGTAAAAGTTGTATGGATTTCACTTGTGCTGTGCTCTAAGACATCTGGCAATTTAGTTTCACTTGACTGATGATGCTCTGTCTAAACGACACCGCACCTTTCATATTCCTTCTAATTTACGAAATCTGGTCAATAGACACATAAACTGTAGCAATATTCATAGTAAAGACTCATATATATGTACTGAGCGGATTGTATAAACTGCTCATGAACAAGTGGGTCTTTCTTGGCAGGCAGGTGAGCCACTAGAACTATTTCATGTTTCATGTGGTGATATGGGCTGGACCATTGTCGGACCCATGAGCCCATGAGTTTGGCACATTGAGTGGTTGTGGTTCATGTGCTCGCTCTTGCTGGTGGGTTTGTGGCTGTGGTTGGCAAGTCTATAGCACTGATATGTGACCATGACAACTGGTTAGTGAGGTCAAGGATATTTTTTTTTTTTTTTTTTTTTTTTTTTTTTTTTTTAGCAGCAGTGGCGTTTCACTATAGACAAACAATGGAGGACCGGTAGGGTGCATCTATTTTTGTGATCTGACTCACTTAGAGTGAGAATCTGCTTATTTTTTTATAGTGTGTTTGGGAATATAAAACGGCGTTTATTCCAATAGAAAAATATGTGACTAGTAGTCGTGAAAAGATCTTTCTTGTTTTAGTACGAAAATCTCCAAGTAGTTTGTGAGATGACGTTTACTATGACTTGATTAAATTTTCTCAAGTTATAATTCTGTTTCAAATTGTATTTTATTACTTTTGTTATAATTATATTCTGTTTCTATTGCGGCCAATCTTCCACTATCAGAAGTTATCTTTTTCGTTATGAGTCAATAAATTTTGTTTAGTACTGCAGCGCGTTAAGTGTTTTTGAAAACGATAAGGGTTGGTCTTATTGTTTATTTTGCAATCAAGATTTCAACTAAGTATATGATAGTTATTCATTCTTTTTAACATTCTAGATCTACAGATCAAATTGCTCATTTTAGATTATTTTATTTTACATGATCTTAATATATATAATCTGGACAAAAAAATGAAAAATAGATATATAATTAAGTCAGTTATTGGGTCTCAACACTCAACAGACAGTCCACGGATGCAACAACATTTGAGTACTTTATTTCCCTATATAGTTTCTTTCTACAAAATTCAACTTCCTGTTTTAGCGCATAGACTTGCAACTTCATCTTATCATACCTTACAGCATCCAAATTAATATTTTCCAGATTTGGCTTCTTCTTTTTTCTGTCAGTTTGTGTATTTGCCAAAGTAGCTATACATATATTAGTATATATGGATCATGAAGAAGATCCATGGAAACAAACCAAGATGGCCATCACCACCTCCTCCAACTCGCAAGGTACTTCTGCAATTTGCAAACCAAATTCTTGACTCCTCGATCACTAATTTCATCTAATTAATATTGTTGTGTTTCTGATGGAGATAAAAGATCGAGTTCGCGTATGTACGTACGCTTGTGCTGATTTGGTTAGTTGAATCAGATGTAAGCAGTTTTGAGTGGGAGTTTATAAACATGAGTGAACAAGAAGAAGACCTAATCAACAGGATGTATAGACTGGTTGGTGATAGGTACGTACACATATATACATTTCTTTATTTAATAGTTACAGATTGATTTAAACAATAATTTAATTGTATTTTATAAGCTTTAATAGTTAATATATATATATGCGAAATGAAATGAAAACAGGTGGGATTTGATAGCAGGAAGGGTTTGGGGACGCAAAGCCGAGGAGATAGAGAGGTTCTGGTTGATGACACACTCCAACATATTTGCTGATAAAAGAAACAACCAAACTATTATTATGGATATGGCCTTCAAGTAGCTCGTCACAGATCCACTATTATTATTATTATCATGGGTTGTTTTATTTTTGGAATTATTGCATGCTTTTTTTCTTCTGTCTTTTTGTTGCCCGTACATGTTTTTTTTGTGCATGCTTGTCGTTCACTCATACTGGAATCTCAATTTTATGAAATATACAGGTCAATAATAGGGTTGTTTTATTTTATTTATTTTTAAATTAATTTTAATACATGTTTTTGAATGGTGGAAGGCAGTAATGTTGTGGCTGCCTAGGTTGTAGTGTCAGTGAGATTCACAGCTATTTTTTTTTATTTTTTGCTTCTATTAATATTCAAAATGGGCAATACAAAGTTGAGAAGCAGTCCAAAGTTTTAACTCGGCCATTCAGCAAGTTTGGCACTCCTTATATGTATTGGTGGAACGATGAGGTGACGAGAAGAAAAAGAACTAATAAATAAAACAATAAAAAAAATCTCACTTTTGTATGGTTTACAATTGCATTTAGCAATCCGTTTCAAAATGAGTGTCATGTTTGTCTAAATTTTTTATTCTAAAATGAGTGTTTTGTTTCTATTTTTATGTTATTGTATTATTGTTTTTCTCATATTACTCTTATCACTTATGCACATGGGCAATTCTGCACATGGAGTGTAGGTGAGAAAGTGATGGTAATATTGGAAAAACATTAAAATATGTGATAATTCTTAATTTTTGCAAAAAATAGAAACAATACACTCATTTTGGAACGGAGGGAGTACAACAAATATTTCAAACTACTAGGTTCTCTCTATTGGACGAGTTAAGTTTTGTGAAGAATTTGCAAGAGTTGTATAATAAAGTCTCTCAAATATGTGCATTACTCGTCATTTGGTTGCCCTTGCACTACATCCCAATGCAATGGCAGGGGCAGGGGCGGCTGTAGTAGACTGCGGTCCATGCAAGCTCTATAGATTATGTTATAATTCAAATAAATATTTGTTAATCAAGTGTAATTGTGTCTTCTCAAACCCTTGGTTTGAACTCTGTATTTTTAAAAATATATAGTTTAGCATTCTATTTTTCAAAGCCCATCTTCTTTTATCCTCTCTTGATAAATTCTTGACTCCGCCACCGCTCCACTAGTAAGTTGGAGTCTCATGTCACGACCATCAACATGTTCTATCATTACATAATATTGCTCAAACCACAACATATACAAGAAATTGTCTTGTATGAGTATAAATATTTGATTTGTAAACAAAAACATGATTACTTATTCCATGATCTCTCTACAATCATTCTATTTTATCCAAATGCATTTGTGACTCTTTCTATTCACATGACAAGAGTATGATGTAGTAGACATATGCCAACCTCATCCCTTCTAAATCTCTTTAACTAATTTTGGTTTTGGTTTTGCCCAATTGGTTAAAGCCAGGTCCAGATCTACTCCTTTAATTTTGTCCAATAACAAGTCTAGGCCCAAACTTACTTCATATCTTCCTCACTTCCCTACTCCTATAACCCATCAGCTCTGACTTTCCTTTTGGGGTTAAATGGTTGGAGACCTCTTGGACTTGTTGGAATTTTAGAGTTGACCCCTAATTAGGATTTTCGTTAGTTTTGGTCCTTGGACTGTCATGGTTTTAAAATTCAGTCCCTAAGACAGGCTAGAACCGGTAACAGGCTTCCATGTCAGCATAAACAACCACGTCAGCGTGCCGTGTCATTGCGAAAAGCATGTCACTGTGTCACATCAGCTAAGTTTCCACATCATCGAGTCCAAAACCTAGAGGAACGACGTCGTACACTCGTACTCATCATCGGCTTCTTCTTTCTCTTAGTCAATCAACACAGACAAGAACATCCTAAAAAAAATTGAAATTTAATGGTGGTGGTTACTCTGTTTATGAGGAATTGGAAGAAGAAGAAGGAAAATAAGACAAGGAGACTAAGAGATCTTAGTACAAATTCTTCAATCAAAAGCTAGGCAAGCACTGACATCCAAACGGAAAACACTATCTTCATCAATCAACCGCCATAGTCACCAAGAGAACGGGAAAGATGAGCTGCGCACGACAACGAATGGGGGACCTTTCGAAATTTTGATTGTTGTTTTATATGGAAGTCAAACAATCATATTGAATTCCTTTTTACATTTTATTCCAACAATTTTTTCTTCAATCATATGGTTTTTGGTATTTTTTTTTATAAGCAACGGGACATCATACTCGAAGTAACTCACAAATCTCACCTCATACCGTCGACAAAGAAGCTCGAACCTGAGACCTCAGAAGAAATCCAAAGTGGTATTAACCACTTGGCCCAACATGTCTTGGTTGGTTTTGGTATTGATAGACAAAAGAGAAAGATTGAAAGAAGAAAGGGATGATGAGCTCGGTCATCGTTTCTTCTAGTTATTTAGGGTTTTAATTCACCCAAAAATGTGTCGTTTGGTGAGCCTTTTATGTTTTTAATATACATAATTTTTTGCAGTTTAGACTTAATGATGTGACGTCTTGTAGTGACATGGCACGTTGACGTGGCTGTTTGTGCTGACTTGGAACACTGTTACCGGTTCCAGCCAACATGTCTTAGTTAAAAAAAAAAAATAACAGTCCAAGGACTAAAACTAACGAAAACTCTAATTAGGGGTCAACTCTAAAATTCCAACAAGTTCAGGGGTCCCCAACCATTTAACTCTTCTTTTTGTTACTTTCATTTTTGTTTCCCTTCTTTTGTTTGTTGTTTTTTATGGTGGTTTCTTTATAGTTTATTCTTATATTTCAACCATTCTATAACTTAAAACTAAAAATAAATTGATTTCCTTTCACTTATCTGAAAATTAAAGAACACTAGTAAAATGACTCCTTATACATAAATTTTAGAGTTATTACAAATGACTCCTACAAATTTACCTCTAAAATTACATGAACTTCTAAAAGGCTAGCTAAAGCTATTTTTAGAGGAAACACCTACAATTGTAGGTGATCCCTACAAACTTGTCAGTTCAAGTGTACAAGTTTTTAAAACTGTTTTTCAAAACAATCAATTAATTTACAGTTTTTGTACAACAAAACAATAAGACCATCCCTTTCAAAAAAAAAAACAATAAGACCATCAACCACTAAAACAAATATGTTAAACTTAAAGCAATCAAGTTTAAAATAGAAAACTAAAACTTATTATATTAAAGTCTTTACTTTAACACAAGAACAAGAAAGACGAATTTAATCACCAACAACCAACAACCAACGGACAAGTGGTTTGTGCACCACTTAAGCACTGTAGTGTCCCAGGTTCAAGTCATTGTGAGCACTGTTGGTACCTTAATTGTGATCGGTAAAATTCGGTTCTTACAAACAATTGTTGTTGTGTGTGCGTGAAAGTTGAGAATGTTTTGTTTCATGTTACTGTTTCTGTGCTTGGTTTGGGTTTGGGTTTGGTCCATCAATGTTGCTGCTTTATTATTGGCTTTAGCTACTTGTCATTTTCCTCCCTCCACTTTCCTGTTTTTTCCACAAAAACGCGGTTGGTTACATTACATACGTGAATGACGATGATGAACCCACCAATCATTCATCTTTTATTCAACACATATATATACTTCAAATCCTTAATCTAAATCTATCTCGCTGCCATCTCTAAATTATTTAAAACTAAGTAAATAATTATCCGCAATAGTTAACATAATACATGCTTGCCTGTATGCTTGAACTTTTCCTGAAATACAAAAGGGAAGGCAAAGTAGAGACCTATAGAGTTGGATAAAATTGTTAAACATTCGAGTTGAAGGTGTAAAGATGCTAAACTTATCGTTTCAAATTTTAAAATTTTATTTGTATTTGATTATACAATATCATAAATGATGAATATCAAATCAAATTTGTGTTCTCAAAAGCAATATTAATGTGTTTTGTAACTCGAATCACGTTATGATAGTGTTTGAGAAGATAAATTTGACAGTGGATCCTCTTCCGTGTTTCATAACTCGAATCGATAGTAAATCCTGTTGCACGTAGTATTAACATACAAATGATAAGCAATCTGCACCTAACCCAACCAATTCAGGACAATGAGAAGGCCACGCGGGATTGAGCTTGACTTTCTGTAGAATAGCACTACTTAATTATTCACGTTTTAAAAGGACAAATTAGAAAATGACCTTCCTGCTTTTCGTACTTGTTCGGAAGTTGAATTGGTCAGCTCAACAACCACTCGTTCACTCTCTATTTCTCACTCACTGACCAAAGACCAGTCTCTTCTTAAAAAAGAAAAAAACTCGGTTTCTTTGGTCAAATTTTCAAACTTTCTCCATTCCAATTGTCATTTCTTCCCAACCCATTTCCTATAAATGCAATATCTTGATTCTCATTCTCTCAGCTTCACCACTACTTGCTTTGCTCTCACCAACATTTATACAAAACCCAGTTTCTCAAAACTCACCTCCTGTCCCTTCCATGTTTGTATCTTCTAATTCTATTTCACAATTCTGCTCTTTTCGATCCCTCCGGCTCCGGCTTCAGCTCCGGCATTCCCAGGACTTGAGCAGTACTTCCCGACCTGAAGTAGCTTTTGTATCTTGTAAAACAACTACTGAGAAGTTAGGGAAATGGAGAAGTGGGAGCAGAAGACACTGACAAATGAGCTACTTCAAGGGATGGAGCTGGCAAAACATCTGCAGGGCCATCTGATTGCGGCGTCTTCACCTGAAACCAGAGAATTATTAGTACAGAGGATACTGACTTCATATGAAAAAGCTCTATTGGTTCTGAATTGGAGTGGGGAAACGGGACAGACTCCTACAGTAGGAGCAACAGCCAATGCACCCGAGTCCCCATTATCCATTAATGGGAGTCCTTGGAGAGAGAATTTCGACGAGGGTCTCCAGGATCACCAAGAAAACAAACATGTCTCAAAGAAGAGGTGAGACTCGATCCTCAATTACGATAGATTCCAGCATATGTCACTAGATTACAACTCTTCTATACTAATACTGATGCTAATGAGATATTGTTGAATTTGGGTTTCAGGAAGTCAATGACCACATGGACAGATCAAGTGAGAATCAACTCTGAGAATGGATTCGAAGGATCCCGTGAAGATGGCTACAATTGGAGAAAATATGGGCAGAAAGACATTCTGGGAGCCAAATATCCCAGGTAGTTTAATTTGTCTCAACCTAACAGTAAAAACAGTGCACAAAATAAAGAATTTTAACTTTTTGCAAATAGATAAATATAACTATGTACTTGTTGCATTTGCAGAAGCTATTATAGATGTACCTTTCGGAAGAATCAAAAGTGCTTGGCCACGAAGCAAGTTCAAAGATCAGAAGATGATCCCTCAGTTTTTCTTATCACATACAGAGGGAAGCATACCTGCATCCATGCAATTCAATCCATCTCAGCACCAGCATCACCAGAGAAACAAGACAATCATTTTAATAATCCTCAACCGTACCAGTCACAGGAGTCACAATTTGACTTTCGAGCCAACCTAAGAGTCAATACTGACTTGGAAAATAAGGAAACGGAGACTCCTTTCCCTTTCCCATCAACATCATTTGGATGCATGGAGAGTGAAGATCATATCTTTTTGCCTTCCGTAGACAACAGCCATCTATTGAGTTGTTATTCTCCATCATTCTTTTCTCCAACCACACCTGAAACAAACTACTTTTCCATACCATCATGCCAGATGAACTACTATGGAATGGATCAGAACCTGCGATCTTCTGCATCTGATCTCACGGAAATTATATCAACCAACACTTCAGCCACAAGCTCTCCAATGTTGAATTTGGATTTCTCACTGGATCCAGTGGAGATTGATCCTTATTTCCCATTTGACAACCCAGGATTTTTCTCTTAGTCAACCAAGTTTAGAAAACTAAATAAGGTGATCACAGCTTTTACTGGGGGAAAAGATGCCCGTAGTGTAAGCAAGACCTCAATGTCATCCTCATGTTAGAGGGATGTTTGATAAATCCTACAAATTTTTTATTAACTTGCAGTTGTATTTGCTTCAGCATATAGAGTAGCTTTACTTGAAACACATTAAATTATCCAAAATAGCCATTCAACATGTTCAAGATCCTAACCCAATGAAAAAGTAGATAAACCAGCTTTCAAAGAGCGAATATGAGCTTATATACTATAGGCAGCCACTTAAATGCCAAAGAGAAATTCAAATTACAAAATTCATTAGATTTTCATCACTCCAAACAGAAGATATAAAAAAAATTATTCAAGAAAGTGATAACTTTGGCAGTGGACCTTAAAAGTGCATATATAATATTTTTACCCGAAGGTTAATGCACTTTATTTGATGGAGGGAAATCCAAGTAGGATAGTCAACTTCACTGAGTAAATAGAACAGATAATTCAAATCTTGAATGTGAGTACCAAAAGACATACAAGATGAAGTGCAGCCATGATAGTTAAACAAGAAAGATACTGAATATAGATAAACAATATGATTCATTTTACATTGAAAGCTCACATTTACTTTCAGGTAGAGACATCAAGCCAATATATGACGTGCTTGGTCGGAAAAAGAATGGATGAAAAGATGCTTGTAGTTGATAGCAGAGGATGACAACACTTTAGAGAAGAGCACTAGCACAAGATGACTGCAGAAAAAAGGTGAGACCAACATGTATCAAAACGACGAAAGGTAAGAGAGTAAAGTTCAGGTGAATGAAGAACATGGAGTCCTTGCATCAGATAAAGGGAAAAATGAATGAAATTTTAAATCAATTCCTCACCTAGATTAAACTCTCCTACCCTTTGATCGCAAGAAGAACTCTAGATGTAGAGTCATTTTGCATTTTTTGCTTTCCTTAGAGCTTGCATCAGCCCCATCACAATGAATAGGTTGGTTAGAGTTAGAAGTGACTCGGCACCACCATGTAACCAGTCCACATTAGACAAAGAAGTACCATAATGCACCTTAGCTGATTCAACCACACGAACATAGAGTTAGTTATGTGGGAACCAGGATGGGAACCAAAATACATCTCAGAGACAAGAAATTACCATAAATTCCAGCCGGAACTGCTCATGTGCATGACCGGCGGCAAAACCAACAGAAAGTCAATCAGTAGAGTTGGAACAAAGCTGTTCGGAATGAATAACAGAGGGCCATAGCATGAAAATGAAATGAACATATATTGTAATTCAAAGAAACAACAGTTGTAATGTGAAATGATACGACTGAATAACTAATTTTTCCATAATGGCACAGTACTGTTTCTGGTAAAATAAACACTAAACAGGCCTTCAGTTCAGAGCAAACTGAGAATCAAAATTTTATCCGGTATGTAATCTGAAATGGCATAACTGATAAACCGAAATTTCCCCAAAATCAACCAGCATTTCAAAATTTTCCTAACTCCTTCCTCAAAATCCAAACTTTAAATTCCAAATTTCTTCAAAACTAAATTCATTTCAGGCGAAATGAGGAAGAAAAAGAAGAAGATAGAAACAGATGGGAATAAGAAACTTACTGGTAGCACCCACGAAAGCGAGCAAGAAGTAGAATCCGAAAAGGGTGAGCTTAGGAGCAGACTTGGATTTGGTAATGAAGTACAAGAACCCAATGTACGGAAATAAAGATGCCGCAAAAAGCTGTGAAGCTATGCTCTGGGAATCTATGGTGGGTGCCCATGGATCAACGGGCAGTAGAGATCCACGCACGACTCTTCCTCTGCTCATAACAAGTCGTCTCTTGCCGTCACGCCTGAAATTTCTGCATTGAAATGCTGGGAGATTTTGCGAGGAAGAAGAGCAGCCTAGAAAAGTTGAAGGGGCGAGAGAATTGGGCAATTTGCAGAGAGGTTGAAGACAAGTAATCGTCATGAACACTGTGAATCTCTCTCACTGTCTCGCAATGTCTCGTCCAGCAGTTGCAACCAACGGGTGGTTCTTATATATTGTTATCGGAGACAGTTTTATCGGCTGATTCTAACCGTTAGATCATTATTTATTTTTTGTTGGGCTGTGGATTCGGTGAGGCCCATTTTACAGATCACTCCTGGGCCTCATTTCAAAAAATGCATTGAGCCCATTTAAAAAGAAGGGTTAATTACACTAAGCTGCTATGAACTATTGACTTATGACAGATACCTCCTATGAACTTTCGCCCCTGACAAACAGACCCTACAAACTTTACACTTAACAGAATCCGTTACATTTTGGATGAAAAAATCACCTCTCTCCTCACATGATTTGCA
>JAYMTH010001357.1:0-15293 GCA_036897465.1 Pelargonium australe | reverse complement strand
TATATATATATATATATTTTCTGTCTACCTATATATGCAGAGGGATCCTCAGCTGAATCTATATCTGCCCTTGCCAAAGTTGATATTGTCAAGCAAAGAATGGAAGCGGCATACAAGACACTTCAGGTGGAGATCTTTTTGTTTCCTCATGATTTTATCATTGTAGCTGATGAAGCTCATGTTTTATTTAGTATACTTTTCTTATCTACATTTGTTAATAGGATGCTGCTGGGTTAACTCAATTAAGTTCAACTGTGGAGGATGTATTCGCCAGTGGTGACCTTCCTCGCGCAGCGGAGACCTTGGCCAACATGAGGCATTGCTTGTCTGCTGTTGGGGAGGTAGTATCTGTAAACTCACTGTAGTTATATAAAGCCATGCATCAGGCTTAATGTCTATTGTAATTTCTTGATTTCATTTATTTTTCAACCTACGCATTTAGGTTGCGGAATTTGCCAATGTAAGGAAGCAACTTGAAGTCTTAGAGGATAGGTTAGATGCTATGGTACAACCTCGTCTTACAGATGCATTATCTAATCGCAAGGTACATTCTTATTACCAAACATATTCTATTGGAGTTCAGTGCAACTATTTGTCTTATAGCTTGCTTTATAGGTTTCCACCTTTAAATGTTGTGCAGGTTGATATTGCGCAAGATTTGAGAGGAATTCTCATTCGAATTGGGAGGTTTAAATCTCTCGAGCTGCACTATACAAAAGTTCACTTAAAGCCTATCAAGCAGCTCTGGGAAGATTTTGACTCAAGACAACGAGCTAGTAAGCTTGCAAATGAGAAGAATGGCGGTGAAAGGCTCTCAAGTAGTGATGAAAGTCCTTCAATTCCATTCTTCAGCTGGCTGCCAAATTTCTATGATGAATTGCTACTCTATCTCGAACAAGAATGGAAATGGTATTGGGGCTGTGAAATCACTAGCTTTCCCATAGTAATAATGGACATCTTGCAAAATATCCTTGTTTTAACATTGGAAGTAATAAGTTTCTTCAACAAACCTTCTTTCACCTCTAATCAAGATATCTCACTAGTCACTACCTTAATAATAAAATCAAATTTATATTTCTTTGTAATTTAGATATAAATAGCCAGCAAGCAATGCAGGGTACTATTGAATGTTTACCGCGATTGACTGTACTGTTTATGCAGGTGTATGGTTGCTTTTCCCGATGATTACAAAACCCTGATCCCAAAGTTACTAACTGAGACAATGGGGGCAGTTGGGGGAAGTTTTGTTTCGCGCATTAACCTTGCAACTGGTGATGTTGTTCCTGAAACAAAAGCATTGGCCAAAGGTAAGTTGACATCCCTTACGACTCTTGAAATTATTAGTTTCTCGTTAAATATTAGCATAAAGTACTTTTTTTTCTGGTGCACGAAACTTTAATTAAATCCCCGATTCAGTACATGAACTTTCAATTAGTCCTTTTCTGTATTTGAATTTTCAATTTATAACAAAGTTAGTGTAGACTGTCAAAACTATCACAAAAATAGTGTACACCAGAATGATTAGTCTCTTAATTTGTCAAATTTAGTAAAAAAACATTAATTATGCAATTAATTAATACTCTAATCTTGACGGTGTGCACAAAAATTGTTATAAATATGACGATATAGATTGAATTTGTAATAGATTAGAAATTTGTGTATTGAAATTGACTAATGGAAAGTTCATGTACTAAATTACACATTTGATGGAAGTTCGTGTACTAAAAAAATTACTCTTTTACTTCAAATATTATAATCATCTAATGACTTCATTTATCACAATTTAACCTTGTAACTTTGTGATGCTTTTAGATTTCTCATGTTTAAATTTTGCTTCCAAGATGTATTGCTATTTATTTTTTAAGCTGTATATTAGTCTTTATTTATCTTATTGTTATACCGCATGTTTATAACTTCAGGCATATTAGATATATTATCTGGAGATATGCCAAAAGGGATCAAGATTCAGACTAAGCATCTAGAGGCACTTATTGAATTACACAATATGACGGGGACCTTTGCAAGGAATATTCAACACTTGTTTTCAGAATCTGATCTTCAAGTTTTAGTGGATACTCTGAAGTCAGTGTACAGTCCTTATGAGTCTTTTAAACAGAGGTAAGTGGCTGTAAGCCAATCTAGATGATTTCTATAGTTATTGATTTTACTTTTAATGTACACAAGCACACAGAGAACTTTTTTCTTTGCCATGCCTTTTGAGTAAGTAATAATATTTTTCGCTATGAACTTTTTTAGTTTCTGTTTAATCTGAGAATATGTGACTGCTTGCTTTTCGAGTTGGTTTCTTTCTCTGTCTTACCATTTTTCTTAGAATATAAACAACGGCAGAAAATATCCTGTTGAAACATCACATTGTTATAACTCTACCTTGTATAGTTTTTATCGAGATAATAGCTTTATTTTGAGCAAGAGAATCGAAAAATCATCACAGTTTCTTCCTGTATGATAGAGATCATATCATGACCTTGTGTGTTCTATTCCAGAAACTTACATCAATCCATATCTGATCTTTATCTGTAGAACATATAAAGGTGTTCTTCATCAATTAATAATTGTTTTACTCGTATTTGTTCTAGATATGGACAGATGGAACGTGCTATTCTTTCCTCTGAGATTTCAGGGGTGGATCTAAGGGGAGCTGTAACTCGTGGGGTCGGAGCTCAGGGAATTGAACTCAGTGAAACAGTTCGGAGAATGGAGGAATCTATTCCTCAAGTTATTCTACTTCTCGAAGCAGCTGTCGAGAGGTGCATTAGCTTTACTGGTGGTTCGGAGGTAGATGAGCTAATTCTTGCAATCGATGACGTTATGTTACAGTATATATCTACCCTTCAAGAAACCCTCAAATCATTAAGGGCTGTATGTGGGGTGGATCATATTGGTGACGGTTCAAAGAAGGAAACGGGATTGGACAGAAAAGAAGGATCTCCACATACACGTAAAGCCGATTTGTTCTCCAATGAAGAAGAATGGTCCATTGTTCAAGGGGCTTTGCAGATCCTTACAGTTGCGGACTGTTTAACAAGCAGATCATCTGTTTTTGAAGCTTCATTGAGAGCTGCTCTTGCTAGACTAAGCACAACTTTGTCTGTTTCAGTATTTGGTTCAAGTTTAGATAAAAACCAGACACGCTTGACTATTGATGAGGAAAGTGGAGGATTATCTTTTGGTGGAAAAGCCCTAGATGTGGCCGCTGTGCGGCTTGTGGATGTTCCTGACAAGGCTCGGAAACTCTATAATCTCTTAGATCAGGTTCGTGAATTTGTCTGCCTGCTCTTTTCTCAATGTTTCTACTTTTTACTGTGATTCTCTTTTCTGTTTCCTATTCTTTTAATCCTTAGAAGGATCGTCTAAGATACCTTAGACTGTGGAAATGACAGTAATTAGAAAAACAAATATGAGATACCTTTTTATTTCAAATGCAAATGGAATATATCTTTCTGCACCCCTGAACTGTTCAAAAATTAGAAAATAGTCCTTAAAATTTGGTTATTATTTTTTGTTAAATAAAAGTCTCTAAACATTTAGAAATTATGGCTTTCTCCCATCTGACTAACCCAAAACTAAAATTGACGAATCTGGCCAGTACGGGTGTTATTTTTTTATACATTGAGCCCAAAACTAAAAGAGAATGATGGTGGATTTAATGTATTCAAAAATAACATTTTATTGGCCAAATTCTTCATTTTAAGTTTTGGGTTCATCAAATGGAGAAAAACCATAATTTCTGAAATGTGTACGGGAGTTTTGATTAAAAACAGTCCATAACCAATTTTGTAGGGGCAATTTTTCAAAATTTTGATCATTTTAAGGAGTGTAGAAAGATTTAACCCATAAAAATCTCGTTCTCTTGAAAAGTCTCATTTCTTTTTATGTATATATGCATGCTGACTATAAGCTGACCCCGGCATTGTTCGGAAAATGACTACCGTGCTGATGATGACTATTGTATTATCATATTATAAGCTAACCTTGTTCTTTTCATGTAATACCAGTCTAAAGATCCTCGATTCCATGCACTTCCTGTTGCTTCCCAGAGAGTTGCAGCATTTGCTGACACGGTTAATGAACTTGTCTATGATGTTTTGATATCTAAAGTACGGCAACGCCTCAGCGATGTGTCTCGTTTGCCAGTCTGGTCCTCGGTTGAGGAACAAAGTGCTTATCATCTACCAACCTTCAGTGCATACCCTCAGTCCTACGTGACAAGCGTTGGCGAGTATCTCCTTACCTTACCACAACAGTTGGAGCCACTTGCTGAGGGCATCTCTAGCAGTGATACCAACAACGAAGAGGCTCAGTTCTTTGCGACTGAATGGATGTTCAAGGTAACTACTGATTCATCTTATAATGGAAAATTCGTAAATCTGAGAACATGTGTGTCTTTATAAGGGCAGTTCCAGGAAGGCTCGTTTATGTACGTAGCCTTGCCTGCTTTTATAGAAACTTGTCTCTTAAACTCATGACCTCTAGATCAGTATTAGGGTTGTCAATTTGGGTTATGACCCGGCACAAATTTAAGTTGATCGGATTTCAGGATTTCAGCTTAGTTGTGCCCATGTCTAACTCATCTAACTTGTTTAATTAAACATTTAAATGAGTTGTGCAACCTGATAAATAACTTGTCTAATGAGAAGCCTATGATTTTTCGAATGTGTCACGTCAATAATGACATATGTGAACTAAACAGGTCAAATGTGCCGGTCATGTTGTGTTTTCTAACCTCAAACCCAATTATTTAAACTTGTTCTTAATTGGGTCGTGTTCGTATTCTTAATGATACTCAACTTTCAATATAACTCAGTGAACATGAAATTATCTCCCCTATTCGGCTATTTGCAATATAGCAGCCTTACCGTAGCGCCACAGATGCTTACCTTCAATTAGGACTTAGGAGTGTGCATTGATCCCGGACCACACCGAATTTTGCACAGTCCTACCTTCTATAAGCAATTGAGTATCAAATTTCTCATCAGAATATGAATCGTCTTCTATTAGAGCTGGCAAATCGGCCTTTGGGATCGGATTGGGTTTCTGGTTGTTGAACCCGAACTGAAAGTACCTCGGGTTTGACCGGGTTCAGTTTTTTGGCACAAAATGTCCTGAAAAGTGCGGGTTTGCCTGACCCGAAATTTGGTCGGTCGGGTGCTCGTTCTAAATCATGCCTAGAAACGAACTTAACTATGTACATATTTGTTGTATATCCTAAAGGTTGCAGAGGGAGCCACAGCTCTTTACATGGAGCAGCTTCGGGGAATTCAGTATATAACAGATCGTGGAGCGCAGCAACTATCAGTGGACATCGAATACTTGAGCAACGTTCTCTCAGCTCTTTCCATGCCAATCCCTCCCGTCCTCTCCACATTCCATGCATGCCTCTCAACCCCAAGAGATCAGCTCAAGGATCTTGTGAAGTCCGACTCTGGAAACCAGCTTGATCTCCCGACAGCAAATCTGGTATGTAAAATCCGACGATTGAGTTTAGAATAGTGATTTATGTTTTCAATTTTATTCTTATGTAGGAGAATGTTTTATTAGGGTTTTGGTTTAATATTTTTACACAATGTGTTATTTTAGCATCTTATAAATACATGTTTGGGGATAGAAAAGACTTGAGTTAAGCTCCATTTTGTTGATGAAATATATATTTACTTATGTTGTTTGTGATGGTAAACATATATTTTGGTAGGTTTTCATTTTCAATTTTAAGTTTAAGGTATGTCCATGAATAAATAGCCAATGTAGGAAAAATGAAAGACTAGAACATGTCCCGATGGGATGGCTCAGTGGTCAAGACTCCTCGAGAGAGGACATGTCTATCGCATCTGAAGTTAAAAAAAGTGATAGAAAAAAGAAGAGCAAACAACCTCATCTACCACATAGACATAGTAAATTCGAACATGACACAAATAAATTTGTTGCGCTAGTGTTTGATATATGAACATGATTATTAACCACCTCCCTTTTAAAACGTGGTTGGCCCAAATACCATATTATGATGCAATTATAACTAATAATTACTCAACCACACATTAATAAAACAACTAAAAATGAAAAGACACATTAATATGCAACGTTTAAGATTGGTCCATAATAAATAGCCAATGCAAGAAAAATAAAAGACAAAAACATGTTCCGATGGGAGGGTTCAGTGGTCAATACTCATACTCTTCGTACCCGTCGCATCTTAAGCTCAAAGAAAAATAGCGATAGAAACAAATAAAGTAAACCACCTCATCTATCACATAGACAAGTAAACTCGAACACGACACAAAAAAGTTGTAAAAATTTGTTGCGCTAGTGTTTTGATACATGAACATGATTATTACATATGGGTTTTGAAAAGAAAAATCCTTCAGCTAATGTCGAAGTACACAACCTTATATTATGATAATGGAACAATTAAAGATGAAAAAACATATTTTTATGCAACTAAAATATTTACTCTCTCAAAAATAAATTTGTACTTTCCATTTTAGGAGTTTCCTTTTCAGGAAACCCCTCCAAAAATAGGCGTATGCCGCTATGAGCGGCGAGCACACGGTATTCTTTAGTAAAAGGCGAAAGAATAGTTCGCTCTGTACTCACCGCACGGCTGCGTGAACTTATCAATCGCTCAAGCTTGCTTTATATAAGACGCGCCTCACAGCAATATCCATTCCGTATCCGATGTGGGACAACTTAATTGGCATCCAAAGCCAAAACAGTCAAGACTCTGGTTAAAGTTTTATTCTACTACTGCTGCTACAAGAGTTCCTCACATCTCGCCTATACTAGATTTTTTGTTTTCTTTCTTTAAGTGGAGACGAAATGGATTATTAAATTAAAAATGCTTTTACTGAAGAAAAAATATTTTTTTTTTTTGTACAATGTGATGTGGCTATTTAGTGACAAGATATATTTTCTTATATTGTGTAGTTTAAATTAGTAACAATATGATCGTATGGTAGTATGGTACTATCGTTGTTCCATGAATTTATAACAGTGAGTGTTTGGTTTATAAGACATATTGTATATTTGGCGAGCCTAGTCGTTAATAATATAATTGATGTATTTTGTTACATTATGGGACATATGAAAGAACATAGTAGAGTTTAGGTTGGGATAGGTGAGCTAGTGGAGTGTGGTTGGCGGTTAGAGACTTGTAAAAATCGCCAGGAAGGGGAGCTGAGGAGAATGTTGGATGATTGACAAATGTGAGGGTGGGCTCGTGGTAGAGGCCTCCGAGGGGACAACTCTAAAGCCATTTTTAGTGAAACTGGTTAGATTGGCACATGGAGGGTTGTCCAAAATGGGTTTGGTAGAGTATCGGTAGGGGTTCATGCAGTTAAACGAGTTCAACATAGATTAGAGTGGAAGAAGGTACGACAATCTATGTATATGTCAAGTACTTGTTTGGGCTTTACAAGTTAGAGGGGGGATCGCATTGTCTACAACTTGATAGTATAGAATTCCCGTTTGTTAGAAAGTTTGCAAACTTAGTGAACCTTGTATTAACTAAGTCGTCAATCTCTTTATCACGCAGGTTTCTTTTTTCATTTGAGATGCTATTAGTTAAAATCTTATAAAACTTGTTTGCACAAAGCGACGTGACAATGTATCTGACAGAAAATAAGTAATAGTTTTGTGCTTTAAAATTGTGTTTGAATTGTCTCTCACAATATACATGATGCAATTTAATTTATTGTTTTGTAGTTACAAAATCTGTTTTAAACCCGAAAACACCCTTCCTATTTACCCGACCTGAACTCCGAACTGCCGCCTCTAACCTAGTTGTCTGAGTGTCAGCAAATTGGTGTCCCAAAACCATTTATCATATTGTCCAATTTCTTTGGAAGTCATAAACATGCAGTCCAAGCAAGAATAGTAAAAGGAGCCTCAAAACAATATTAAACTCCAATGTTTGTGCTTATAACATTAAAAACTACAAAAATATGTTGTCCAAAACTTTATTAAGGTCACAAGCCACAACTCGACTCGATCTAAAGTATCATCAAACTACGAAATCTAGCCAAAATACAATTACAATCGGTTCTTTAAACTAAAAGCATATTTCTCAAAACAATATTACGATCGGGTTTTTTCATCCAAAGGGGCACAACTTATGTAGCATTTGGAATTTTTACATGAGAACGAGAACCACATTCAACGCCATTTTCATAATATAAAAAAACATAAACCAAACACGAACAATGAGAATCACATTCCCATTCTAATTCTTGATTCTCATTACCACAAACACCACATTTTTTTCCGGGCACAAATCATAGCCAACCCATATCATCATACCGGACATCCCCTGCGAAACCGGAACATGAAATTGCTACGTCCCTCATACTAACATTTCGATTACCTGGATCTCAGTTCTCTGAAGTTAAAACCATCGCACATGTGGAAACAAAATGTATGCTAGAGAAGCGTATTTCAAAGGAACTACTAAAGAGACGACGAAACTACCTTGCCAAGACTTCGATATAAATAACTCAAAAAATACAATCACAAGGATAAACTTTCTAAAGTTGAAGACTTGATGACTACCTCAATGACCTCCTCTTTCCGATGATTTTAAGAATTGCCCGTTCATGGAGAACGATCAGCGCACCAATCTAGTCAAAGTATGAAATGGGAAGACAAGTACATAGCAATCAAACTAGAAGAATGTTAAAAATATCTTTATTTTCCTTTCAAATTAGTCCCCTTAGAATCTAGTTTGTGTCAATTTGGATCCCAATTGCAAACATGGTATGGTGACCATTTTGGAACAAGATGGGTACTAAAAGGACCATTTAGAAACAAAAGTGTATACCATGGGAACGAAGTTCGAACAAAAATAAAATCAGGGATCAAGTTGGGGCAAAACAGATACTACGGAAATTAAACTGAAACAAAACAAAAATCATGTTTGCGACCAAATCATTTTCACACCTAATCCATTGTACACAACGAACCTAAAATACTAAACTGTGTGTAAGCTCCATACTAATAGAAATTGAAGGTATTTAGATGAAATAAGTATAACGGGGATGGTGATGTGATGACCAAGTTTTACGCATTACCTCAAATATGTTACCTCAAAAACGTGAGATTCTCTCAGCACCATTGTTGTGCACATATGAATCAGGCTTCTCACATACTCGAAACAACATAAGAAGCACCCGCGATGACCCGAGTAAAAGATGGAGTAAAAGAGACTCTGAAAACAATGTTTCCGAGAAATATAGTTCAACCCAAGCCTAAAATCGATTATAAAAGAAGTTACAACAATAAAGTTATACCTACCTCAACCCTTTTTCTCCTCTAATAATATTCAATGAACCGGAGATGATATAGTCGAAAGTTGAAACAAAGCTGTGAAACAGCACGAGAAAAAAAATTCAAAAGCACGTGTTCGTAAAACGGTGAGATATAAAAAGGTCTACCTCGTTTAACTCCAAAGCTCCCCTCTCTACACAATCCACTAATTTGGGTGAACTGGATTTCTAGATGATCACCTGCGGCCATGCCTAGGGGATCGCGACCTGCTGCGACCACTGTGCCTGTCCCTGCGGCCGTCTCTTCCATTCCCGTCACGAGACCTTCCATATCCTCTGTCTCGTTCACGGTATCGATCTCGCTCACGATACCTATCCTTGTCGCCTGAACTACTTTTCCGGCTCTCGGTTTCTTTCTCTCTCTGCTTCCTCCTTTCTTCGGCTTCTTTCTCTCTTGCCAGTCTCTCCTCGTCCCTTGCCTTCTCCTTAGCTTCCTGGAAAACCATAAACCACCTTCTTTACTGACCAAGTATAATGCAGACACGAACAAGTGATATTGGACAAAACATGACATGAATAGGACACAATTTTTATTAAACTAGAGATACAACAAGTTAAGAATACATTCAATAATAATAAATAGTAGTATATATTTGTTATATAGTGCATATGATTTATAGACAGTCATGCATATATTAAGATACCATTAAAACGTAATATTTTATAAACAAAGAGTGTATAGAGATGGCCATTTGTAGTTAATTATAATATATTTTGCTTGAATTTTATTTTTGTTATATATGTGTAAGCGAGAGAAATATAAATATGGGAAAATAAATGAGAACTCTACATTAGTTCTCATGTTTTAACATTCTTTTACCATGCTCATCAACGTGTTCTATGGTGTCAGACACGGTTCAATAAATTCATTTAAACAAAAAACAGGAGATACCCAAAGTGTTCAACGCGTATCCTAAATGTGTCAAGAGTGTCGAATACGGGTTGGAAACGAATATGATGAGAAGATGAGAGTGTTCATGTGTCATAGCTAAACAAAGGATATACAATTTATATTGACCGGTATGACAGTCCAGCACACGGGACGTACCTTGAACTCAGCAATAAAATCCCGGACCAAGCCATAACCAATATGCTGCTTCCCCGTGATATGAGACTGAGTCCTCTCTGCAGCATCATTTGCTATTAGAAACGAACCACAGATCTCACACAGTGCCATTTTCTTCTCCTGCGCAAGCATCATGACTTTATCATTTTGGGATTGTTGAGTCAAGGCCGTCTTCTCAGCATTAAGCAACTCCACCTGAAAAGTTACATTGAAAATTTGAAATGATGTCAAGTTTGTTACGATTATTTCACAGTACAAGGACAGCTATTAGCATAAAATCTTTTCCATAGAGACCATAAATGTATGCAAGCAGGAAATGACCTAAAATGGAGAAAATCACAAGACATAAGTAACACATGTATCCAAGGCTGTTCATCAGTCCGAGACTGAAAAAATATTAGACCGGACCGGTAACAAACTGAATAGACCGAAGTTTGAATAAAAAATAATAGTTGGAGTGAATTAAGAGAACAACAATGAAGAAGATTATACCAAAAGTGGGAAAAAGTCTAAGAAAACGATTGATAAAAAAATTAGATCCAAGCCATCCCGGTTCGAACCAAACTTTTGGCACAGACCCAATTATGAACACCCCTTCATTAGACCTAGAAATTCAGGTTTCATGTTGGTTCAGGTCAGGGTTTGGGTTTAAAAGAACTAAGCCAAGCCCTACCACCAGGGGTGCGGGTTTCGGGTTTATAGTACAAAATGTTAGGGTCTATTTTGTGCAACCCGAACCTCCAAAAATGTGGATCGAGTTTCGGGTGCCCACAACTTCGGTCACAGATTGCCAGTTCTATCCTACATGATGCATCTTTGCCAATTATACAAAATTGTGAGAATATTTGGAAAGCCAAAACACTAGTTACAAGTTATTTGATTGGTTGCTGATAAAAAAAAAAAGTTATTTGATTGGTTAATGAATGCTAAAACAAACAAAGAAACAAAAACTTGGGTACATAAGCGGATAAGCCGAACCTTTCTCATGAGCGCTTCAGCTTCATCCACCTTCCCAGCTTCACCTAGGGTTTCCACTTGTTCGAGCAGGTTCTTTATTTTCTCTTCCAACACGGATAATTGCTCAGATTTTTCAGCAGATAATGGCGACGAGGGCGCAGGTTCCACATCTTGGGCAAGGCGCACTTGCCCTCGCCTAACTCTTCTATCCAAGTCCATCACCTGCAACTCAATATAACAAAAATTGAGATAGGTACAATATGCATAACATCATAACATGATTTAATAACAAAGTGAGAGACAAACCAGTTTCTCGCAATGCAGAACGAGTTCGGCTTCAAATTTGGACACATAGGAATCGTGCCTTGGGGACTTCTCAAAACTAATGACACAAATAATGATACACCCGTTACAAGTGGAATTTGCATGTACAATGGATCACAAAATATCTTAAGACAATAACTTTGCAAAGGAACCAATAATGCTAGGGAAGCATATCTGGATACAGTTAATTATGCTTGAACATCTTATAAAAAAACACAATTGCCTAGAGCATAACGTCAACATAGAACAGGCAACACAACAAAATCTCCTGATAGCTTGAGAGCACAACAGTTACAGTTAACTAATAGATGGGGTGTCAATTATGAAGCATTCATTTGAGCTTGTATTTTTTGTAATATTAAAAAAATAAAAGTGACCACAAACATGATTAGTCAATAACTTATCAAAATGACAAAAAAATACATTCAGTCATTGGTTTGAATAGAGCACAAGTCCATATTAACCTATAACATGATAGCCAAAAGATGCAACCTAATGAAGCCAACGAAAAAAGCAACATTAAGAGATGTTCCGCAACTAAAATGGATGACAATGACTAATAGATCTTAAAAAATCCTTAAAGCAGAAAATATATAAGACCCTCAATCTTATTTGGTCTGAAAATATTCTTTCCAAGCTAAAACTGAAGATTTTGTCAAAACGAAAGTGCGTTCTAGTATTAGTTATGGCACAATGATATCATTTTCCATCTCTCTAACAATGTGAAGAAATTTACAAGTTTGTCAAGTTTGAGTAAGGTTGACATAGCGTGGAAACCAGTTATGGCCAGTCTCATTCACAACATCCTTTGTCCGAGAAGACCTCCTTCTTTTGTTCGACAACTAACTCCTCATACTTTCATTATTCATTCCAGCTATGTGAAACTGATGGTGATAGTTAGGGTAAAATGCGTATTAAAAAATAATAAGATCCTTTGTCATACACATGAGAGAGAAAATCCAGTTAAGTTTAACTAACATAATGAAAAATTCAAAGTACAGGGAGTAGGCTATCACGAAAATAAAAAAGGGGGGAGAACTATATGCATATGGGGCCAAGTATAAGGTATTTATGTCATTTGCCCTTATAGGATCAAATTAACCCATTGTTTGGTGAGGATATAGCATAATCCCCATTTATTACATGGATCTGATCAAAATGCTCAAGATCGGTTACCTCAACAAGAAAAACCAGCAACAGCATAAAATGCCACGCTCCTAAGTCATATTTAAGTTCTATCCTACTCATCAATCGGAGGTTCTCAAGCTCCTGCCAATTCATTCAAACACCACATAAATGACACATTTCCTATTTGCTTGCAGTGTTAACAAATACCATGTAAACGATTATGAAACATGAAAAAAAGGTTCAAATATATTTCCATGCAGTACCTTTCTTTCAGCTTCTGGTCATGAATTTTAGGGCATTTTCCTGATACACCAAAACACCAACAACATCAAAAAGATGAATCACAATTCGCTCTCTAAGAACGAAACATAAATGTCCATTGGTTGCTAAAAATATGCAACTAGAAGATATGAGATATTTTACCATTTAAACTGTCTTAGTATTGACGCTGGTGAAACAACCTCAACTCGACTGAGCCAAATGCACCCAATTAGCTCTCATTGAACTAAAACTTCTGGATGATATAATGATTTTTTTAAAAAAGAAAAATCAATTTTCTTTCTTATCTTTGACAGCCAATGGGAGAAGAGTGACTACTAAGGTAGTGTTTGTATTTAAAAGAAATGCTCAGGCATGGGAATATCAAGAATCAGAATGGGAATGAGATTCTCACTGTTCATGTTTGAATTATGATATTTTGGTCACGAGAATGGCTCTACAATTCCAATTTTTTCTTGATTATCACTCTCACACTCATTCCAAAGAGTTTAATCCAAATGCTACCTCAGTGAGTTCAATTTAAAACAGAATAGCCAATTACTCACCAAGGTCACTCTTTGTATTGACAAAGAGATCGTGAGGACAAAACCGAACCATGTAACATCCACAAACATCCTTATCATCCCATGTAATTTCTCGGTACCCTTTTCTCTCTTCATCAGTGAGATTCCGACCTAGAATTCACAGAACATAACTCAATCAAAAATTCCAATCAATAACTGAAATAAATATAAATAAAAACCACAACAAATGCTAATATGCTATAAAATAAATATGACCCACATCAAAAGTAAACTCAAACTTCATCTCCCAAAAAAACATAAAATGTTGGACTTTGTGTTAATGTGAGCATCAAATTAAGCTAAATTGACAATAAAGTTTTTTTTTTTTTTCAAAAACCTTAACAAACACATACCATTTTGAACTTAAACTCAACGGTATAATATTAAATTACAAAAAAACAGAAGGTATAGAGCACAAATCAAAAGCAACTACAAGCTTCAATCTAATTAAAAATAAAAACCTAGAAATTGAGCTCTTTTTTGTTAGTATAAGCATCAAGCCAAGCTAAATTGATAACAAAAATGGAGGGTTTTCAAAAATTCTAAGAAACGTACCATTCCGAGCTAACGTTGAGCACTAAAATTCAAAGAAAAAACAAATTATTAGGGTTTGTGGATCTTACTTGCACCCATTAATTCGTCTAGCAGAGCTCTCTGGGCGTCCATGACTGGCAATGCAAGGTTTTAGATATTAAAAACAACAAAATTAACTATGAATTTGAAGGAGAGCGATCGAAGGGTAGAGGAAAAACCCTAGCTTTTGCGTTGTAAGGGATCTGGAGCTGATTTGGAAATTAGGGTTAGGATTGGATTTTGACGGAGCAAAACTTGAAGATGGAGAAGAATATGAAAAGAGGCTGTTTGGTTACGACGAAAATATTTCCTATTTGGATTTTCCCGTATATTTATTAAAATTTTAACTTCAAATATTTCGAAGAAAAAAAATACTTTTTTATTTTGAGTTGATAATTCAAATTTTGATTCACATTAAAAATACTCAAATCAAAATCGTACCTCAATTAATTTTATTGTGGACCTGGTTAATTTTGTTTGGGTACATGTATTATGTTGCAATGAATTTTTCACACGCGCAATTTTAGTGTAAATAGCTCTCGATACTAAATTTGAACTATAAGAATGAGGTCATTCATTGAGTCTGATTTAGGTCAACCTAAAGCATCAGGGTGGACCGAAAATTAACCTAAAAATGTACTGAATTATCGCATGGACTGTATAGGTTGTGTGCGATTCAGACTTGATCATTACAATGGACTCGATTTAACTATGAAAAAAGCGAATTGAATTATGGAAAAATTAGTGAGTAGTTACGTGATCTATACCAAAAATAATTATATATTAGATATATGATTAGTTAATATAAAAATAAATAAATAAAACTTACCATACCAAATCCTATCAATCCAAGTTTGGATGGAGTCGGAACAAGTTCGATGTGTACGCTAACTACATGTCATCTCACTCACGATCATGTCCATGCATTGGACAATGGATTGTTTCTCTTCAACAATATGAATGATGTCATCTCACTCACGGTCATGACCATGCATTGAACAATGGATTTTTTCTTCGGATAATTACACATACCTCTCCTCTTAGATAGCAATATTACCAATCACACCTATG
>JAYMTH010001356.1:0-15295 GCA_036897465.1 Pelargonium australe | reverse complement strand
AACTAAATCTAGCGAAGATTTTGAAGACCTAGCTAATGCATCAGCAACTCGGTTCGCAACCCGTGGAATATAAGTAAAACTAATAAAATTAAAATGGACTGATAAACAACCTATATCTTCTATGATCAAACCAAAGACACTGGTGTCATCCTCCCCTCTAGTCTGGATTGCTCTGACCACTTCACTTGTGTCCGACTGACTTCAATCTCAAGCCACCCTCGGTCCATCACAAACTCATGATTTTTTTTCTTTCTAATCTTTTAAAAATGCCCTTCGGATTCATTTTTTTCAATATTTAATTTCAAGAATCTGACTATGCTTTTTAGAAGATTGACAACTCTTGAATTTTCATTTGGTTCATGTAAATTTTTCAGAAACAATTGCAGGTTGGATGGAGGAGTTAGGAGAGGGGAAGGCTTAAGGTCAATTGTGATGGGGCCATTATTGTTGAGGATGGCTTTGTAGGTGTTGGGTGGGTGGTGAGAGACTGGAGGAGCGGGTGTTGGGGGGAGGAAAACGAAGTTGGGAGGGGGTGTCGGAGGTTCACGTTGTAGAAGCTATGGCTATTCGGGAGGCGTTGACTTGACTTCGAGATAGGGGGTGGTTGGAGGTGGATGTTGAGTCAAATCCGTCAGTTGTTATTAGTGCAATCCAGTCTGCAGGGGAGCTAGTCGGTGCCTGTGGTATGATTATAGATGATATTGTTGATTTGTCTGATTATTTTGCTAGTGTTTGGTTTAATCATGTGAGTAGATCGACTAACTGTGTGGCCCATGCTTTGGCTAAGTCATCGAGATCGTTTACTGTGCTGGATGGTTGGTTGGGTCATTCAGGTCCTAGTTGTATTCATGATTTGTTGCTTCGTGACCTTTGAATAAAAGTGCTATTTGCTATATATATATAGATATTTACGTAAAAGTTGCCCGAAACAAAATACTACATCGGTTTCAAATTAAATGTCAATCCAGAATTCTCTTAAAAAATGTCGTTGTAAAGTTTTTCACAAATATTAAGAATAAATCTTATATGTTTTTTTTTCCTTAGATAGAGACATTAAATTCATCGTTGATTGTCTACTACTAATATATTTATTCAACTTTAATAATAAGAAAATTTCATCGTCTACATATGACGACAAAATGCATTATAATAAAATTATGTGCATATATTTGTTAAAAATAAAAATTAAGTAATATTTATTTTGCAACAAAAATCGAATTTTAGAACCTCTTTAAATTCTAAACAGAAGAAGTATACAACAAAATAAACCACAAAAAATCGTTTTCCTTCAAATTATATAGTATTAAAATCAGCAGTAACTTGTTAGGAAGCACCTTTATATATATATATATGAGCTTATTAAGATATTTCCCGATCTTGACTCCACCCACAGAGACACAGACACAGACACAGAGACTCTTTCTCAGCAAACCCTCGAGCGCTTTCGAGCTCAATTCTCCGACTCGGCGTCTCCTCCACCACACACTTCCTTCGTTTCCACAATCTTCCAGTAATTTTAGCTCCAATCTTCTTTTCTCATTCCCACAAGCCCTAATTTTGGATGCAATTTTATATTATCAATTGATTTCTGGTTTTGATGGGTTTTTAGGTAATCAAGTTACATTGGAAGGTGAAGGAGGAGGAGCAATGGCTATAGCGGCCCCAGGTCAGCTTAACCTCACGGAGTGTCCGTCGTGGGGATCGCGGAGCGTCGATTGTTTCGAGAAATTGGAGCAGATTGGGGAGGGAACTTACGGGTTAGTTCCATTCTTTTAAGTTTGTTTACGACCTGAATTTTATGCATTCATATTCCATAATTGTTTCTCTTTTCTCTTTTGCTATTGTTGTAGGTTTCATGTGGTTTTGATATGAGATTGTCGCCGGGTGTTTGCTAGTTCTTTTTTTTTTTCTTCTTTGCAAATGGCAGCTGTAATGCGTGATTCATATTCTGCTCCTGATCTGTGATTACTTGAATCGTGTTAGAATTTGTAACTGTTATGTACCCACAATTTTAATGAAGTTTATGCAATTTTTTGGCCCATTGTATCCTTGTTCCTTTATGATCTTCTCAGGCTTAAGCACTTTAAATTTTGGCAATGCTAGTTGTTGTTGTTGTTGTTGTGCAAGGTTTGGATGTTTTTGAGTTGGATTATGTTTGGCCTTTGAGGTTAAATTCATGGTTCCACTTCGTGTTTTTATCCAGATTCCAGACCATACGTCCAGGAATGATTAACTAAATAGGCTTCTTCCTATGCACATTCAAATTCAAGATTAAAGATATGTAGATGATACAAATGTTTCAATCATCTAAAATCTGGTATTGTTGTACAGTGGGCACCTGTATCACTAACAGACCCCTTTAGGCTTTAGCTATGTTATAGTAGATTAGATCACTTATGGCTCGCTGTAGGTGATGACCAGGAGTTAACTTGATAGTGCAACCGACATCGCCATGCAATGTTGGGATTGGATTCTGGGCCTTATCTAAAGGCTTCTTATTAGTGAAGGGGAAATTTGTGTGCTTTCCTTCCTTTGCTAGAGTCTTTGAGGTTTAATCAATTAGATATTACTGGAAGGTTTAAATTTGAAATAAGCTGTCAAGAAATTGATGCAAACAAAAGTAAGCTGTTTGGCGCGTTTTTTAACCATGTTAGGATAAAACTTGCTTCGTAAAGAATTCAATTTTTTGTCGTTTTCCTTCTACAAATTGCCTTAGCTCTTTATAGTGTAATTTATGATGATCTTTGTCTTTTTTCTTAAAGGAAATATTCAATTATTGGCTGTCCGTGAGATTTTTAGATACCATGTATGGGGACCGAAACCGAAGTAACTTGAGTTTTAAGTTAAATTTATATTTCAAATAAAATAGGAAATACATTTTCTTTTATGTTTATGTTTCCTGCTCAAGGTTCAAAGTTTACTTGATTTCTACTCGTGTAATTTTGTATGTGCAGTCAAGTTTACATGGCCAGAGAAATAAAAACAGGTGAAATTGTTGCTTTGAAGAAAATACGAATGGACAATGAGAGAGAGGGGGTATGTTTTTTTATTTGCAAGCCTTTAATTTCTGCAAATACACCCAAGCAGTATGACACTCTTGAAATTGGATACAATTTCTATAAAGTTTTCCATATATTTGTCTAATTAAAATGCAAATTATATTCTTAAACACATTTCAATGTTATTTGTTTATGCAGTTCCCCATAACTGCCATACGTGAAATCAAAATTCTAAAGAAGCTTCATCACGAAAATGTGATTAAGTTGAAAGAGATTGTGACATCTACAGGTAACTTTGTAAATAAAAAAACATATCTACTCACGTGCTCTCTGAAACAATAAAGTGTAACTTTATATTTTCTGGATGTCTTACATTCTGGGTTCTTTTTCTTCATTTCAGGTCCTGAGAAGGATGAGCAAGGGAGGCCAGGCAAGTAAATTATTTCCATGTGTATTTCATGTGTTGGGTTAGACTTTAGAGTATTAGGTGATGATTGTCTTAAGGCTCCTATAAGGCTGTTGGAGGGCACACTTGGTGGTTCAGAAAATTAAAATATCGAAGATCTGGAAAACTATGGCAAAAATATTGAAGTGCAAAGATGACCTACATTCTCTAATGTCAATCCCTATGCCCTTCTTGAGCACTAGTACAATTATGGATGCCTTTCAAACTCAGATGTCATTACTTTCTCCTTGTCTAGGAAAAGTTCCTAATAATGTTTTCGATTTACTCATATTAGTTAGTTCAAAAAAGTACTTCAACCTGATAATTACAGTTTGTGTTCCTGAATTATTTAAATCTCCTTGTTATTCATTACTTTTATAAAGATATTTTCACGATCTAAAAAATAAGATATTTTCACAAATGTAAAGTGTTACCTTGAAGTTCTTTGAAATCGAGGGCAGAGCCTGACAACTGCTAAATTTTCTTGTACTTGCAGATGGTAACAAATATAAAGGTGGTATCTACATGGTTTTCGAATACATGGACCATGATTTGACTGGTCTTGCTGATCGTCCTGGGATGCGTTTTTCAGTTCCCCAGATTAAGGTATCTTAATAGCATGAAAAAAGATATCAGTTCATGTAACAAAATGATGATTTGGTATTCTTGACATCCCTGACCTCCTATCTTTGTCACAGTGTTATATGAGACAGCTTTTGACTGGGCTTCACTATTGTCATGTAAACCAAGTACTTCATCGCGATATCAAAGGTTATTTATTGCAACAAGTTCTGTTATTGAATCTTGTTCTTTTATGAGAGAAAACTGAGTTTTTTTTTTTTTTTCCTTTCATTCTGTGATGCAGGTTCTAATCTTCTTATAGACAACGAGGGTAATTTAAAGCTTGCAGATTTTGGGCTTGCCCGTTCATTCTCAAATGATCACAATGCAAATCTTACAAATCGCGTCATTACTTTATGGTATAGGTAAGTGGTTTTACTCATTTCTTTTAAGGAATGTGCACCACTTCAACCTTGCTAGTGGGAATAATCAAGCACATCATCTTTTGATTGTTTGGTTTGGGCAGACCTCCCGAGTTGCTGCTTGGGACAACAAAGTATGGTCCAGCTGTTGATATGTGGTCTGTTGGTTGTATTTTTGCCGAGCTTCTGCATGGGAAGCCAATCTTTCCTGGAAAGGATGAGGTGAGTCATTTGTTTGCTGTGGTCCTGTGGATGAGATTGTTTAACTTTATCACCCAGTAGTAGTGATGGCTAATGAAGTTTTCTGGTAAATACTAAATCATATAGATAGGAAGAGTATAGCTGGTAGCTAATTATCATCGTGGCATTCTTCTTCCTATGTGCGCACAGTTTATTATACTGATAAGGATACTTTTGTTTCATTGTCTTTTGATTATTACAGCCAGAACAACTAAATAAGATTTTTGAGCTCTGTGGAGCTCCAGATGAGGTCAACTGGCCTGGGGTTTCCAAAATTCCTTGGTATAACAACTTCAAGCCAACTAGGCCAATGAAGAGACGCCTTAGGGAAGTTTTCAGACAGTAAGTAACTTAATCATGATTTTCATATTTGCGACAATTTACTCAAGTTAGGGGATCAACGTAAGCGCGGGTTTTTGACAGCTAATTGACTAGCGTACATCCTTCGGCTTTTTTTTTCTTTTTCTTTTGGTAGTTTTGACCGTCATGCTTTGGAGTTGTTGGAGAAGATGCTGACTCTCGATCCTTCTCAGGTATTTACGTTTCTTGTTTGTAACTCCTTTAAGTTTATCACTGCGCTTTCTATTTTTTCATTAGTTTTTTTTAATAAGTAAGCGCAGCAACCGAGGCTCGAACCTGAGACCTCAAGAGAAGCAAGCGCCTTAGTCCAACTATTTATTTATTAGTTGGACTAGTGTTTTGAAGTTCTTGCTTTCTTGGAATGACCTATGAATTGTTATTAGAGTGTTTCTTGTCATGACGATGTTGGACTATTTTTAATTCTAACTTGCGTTAATCATGTTAGCAAACTTTACATGTATCTTCACGCAAGTAATTACGCCGTAAACTTGCAAAACTGATTAAATCCTGTAACATTTGTACCGGAGCATTGTTCATGTGAATAGTTCATTTAGGAAAAACAAAATATTTTAGCTTTTTCGAACTACTATGCTTGGTCAAATGGGTCGATGGGTTATGGACATGACACCTTTTTCTGGTCACTTGTGCTCTGAAATATTCTGTGATTTAGCTGCAACACCAAGAATTCTTTGGGGTTGACTTATTATCATTACTTGAATCAAGTTACCCTGTTGCATCATATGTTTCCTCTCAATGAGATACTCACTTACTGCTAATGTGGCAATGTAAGATGCATATTTGGTAGCATGAAACGTTACTAGCTATATCTTGTTTGATAGATCCAGATTTGCAATAAAATAATAATATTTATGGTCTAATATTCATTTGACGCAATGATCTTTTTGTGTTGCAAAAAATAGAGAATATCTGCCAAGGATGCCCTTGATGCAGAGTATTTCTGGACTGACCCGTTACCTTGTGATCCCAAAAGGTATTATTTCCTTTTACTGCAGTCACTTGGATGTTATTTTTTTTAATCACAGGTCATGACATGCCACTTGTTCTACTTTATTATTACGCGTTTGATCTTAACAAGTTTTCCTGTATTAACAGTTTACCGAAATATGAATCATCTCATGAGTTCCAAACAAAGAAAAAACGACAGCAGCAGCGGCAACATGAAGAAAACGCAAAACGCCAGAAACTACAGCACCCACAGCAGCATGCTCGGCTTCCACCCATCCAACAGTCCGGCCAAGCACATACCCAAATGCGGCCTGGACCTAATCAGCCCATGCATGGCTCTCATCCTCCTGTTGCAGCAGGACCGAGCCACCATTATGGGAAACCCCGGCCATCTGGAGGGCCAGGAAGGTACATTCCAGGTGCCAATCCTAGTGGGGGATACAACCATCCGAATCGTGGAGGTCAAGGTGGGGGAGGTTACGGGAGTGGACCATATCCTCCACAGGGGCGGGGTCCACCATATGGTTCAGGGGCAGGACCCCGGGGAGGAGGTAGTGGATATGGAGTTGCTCCAAATTATCCACAAGGCGGCCCTCCCTATGGTGGTTCTGGTGCTGGTAGAGGGTCAAACATAGGTGGAAACCGCAATCAACAATATGGTGGATGGCAGCAGTAAGAACATACAGAGGTTATTCTTGTACCAGTAAAGTGTAACCCGATCGAGCAGAGGTTCCATGTCTCAAAAGGAACTATATATAGTCGTGTGAAGTAATTTATAGAGGACATTTATCCCTTCAATCGGGTAGGGAGGGAGGGAGGCAACGAGCTGTGAATCCGATAGATTTTACATTTATGGAAGTTATTTGAGGTTTGCATAAATAGTTTATGCACTATACATACACTCGACTTAATTGTGTTGCCAGTTGCCTCAATGTTTCTAATGATAAAAAGCTTGTTGCCATTGTCAGTTTATTGACCAATGTTGGATTGAGTTTGTTTTCTCTTCTTTTGTGAAATTTGGTTATTCATCTTCCTGTTCCTTTACTTTTTGTGTTTGAATGTCTTTATCTTCTTTTCTTTCAGTTTAGACCATGAGGTTCTTGATCGGGTCCACAAACTCGCGATTGACACATTTAACCCGTTTTACCGCACCCAGATTAATCTTCATTCCAGCGTAAGTCACAGCTAAAGCTTATCCCTCCTCCGGATATTACTAATAAATTTCATTCCTATTAGAATAAGAATGATTCTTATATCCATACTTTGATTGCACTAAATAGCATTACCTAAGAAATGAAATGATAGTGGAAATGACACTAAAAAACCCTAAACAGCACACTTCACAATAATTTCAATGACAAACAAAATAAATGAAAATCCATGCTTAGTGGTAAAATCAAACCACATACAATAGATGAAACTACTTATTATACATTATTTACATCATATTTCTATTCCCTGCAAACCACACTTCAGTGATGCCAAAACAACTTGGCTTACCATCTAAACCTAACCAAATAATATAAGCAATTTTTTTTCTTTTCTGTTCTATATAGCAAAAGGACATTACTAAGTACAAACTGAGGATGGCCTTTATGATTAGAAATTAACTTGTGGCATGTCACAGCTCCAGTGACATCAAAAGCCTTTGATCTTTTGACAGAGGACGCGAAGCAGCCTCCACAATCTGCGAACAGAAAATGAATAAAACTAAGAATGTAATTTGGTACTCTGCAACAAAGCTAGTTCAATGCACAGAACAAAGTAAAGATGTCAAGGTTGGTTCTCACTAAAAATTGGAATTCTAGGTCTCGTTGAGATGTGCACTTCCATAAATGACAAGGATAAGATCATGTGACGGTTTGACATGATTACCAAAACAATTTAACCACAAGAAAAGCACAAACAAGATGAAGGAAGGTTTAAACCGGTAATAAAATTTAAGAGCTATGAGATGATCAATGGTGTATACGTCAAGAGACAAATATGGTGTACCACAAGTGCTGCTCAAAGAACATGGCACGTGAGTATGCATGAAATGGATGCAAGTGAAGTAAAGCTACAACAAAGTGAAATGTCATAAGTAGATACCGCAAAGCCAGTTTTTTTGTACAATTCCTGAGCAGGCTTGTTGTCTGCATTTACATGAACGAATAATTGCTTCATACCTGTTAAATTACCAGAGTAGAGTGAAAAGAGAGGAAATAATGACTAAAGCAATGTAAACACAGAACATATAGACCCATTTCTGAGCTGTTAAAACACATACCCGACAATGCGGCAACATCGGTAGCCAAACAAAGCATATTTGTTGCAATACCTTGACGCCTAGCAAACTTAGAAACACAAACATTTGAAACGTAAGCATACTTATGTGCATCAAAGGGCTCTGGACTTGCCATCACAGTAGATGGTCTTTTAACCTCCTACACATATTGGCAAGTTAATACTAGTTAGAATATAGCCAAGAAGTGATGTTATTGCGAGAAGAGAATTCCCTAGAGTTTATAGTGCAACAAATCAGCTTTGTCATTCCAAAGTTCAGTGAACTTGTCAAAATAGATTTCAGTATACCCCTGGGTATGTTTCCCCTCGCAGATACTGCCGGATGCTGAGGTCCAGAGTTCCAACAACGCTATTTAAGGCCGTTCTTCTCACATTTTTATCTTCCTTCTTAACCTAGATGGAGGAAGAAATGATGCAAATCAATATCAATCCAGCAAGATACTGCAGTAGTTATAAAATCTCTTAACTTCCAAAAGAGCACACCACTGAATATTCAAGGAAGCAATTGCATGCATTATGATCTAATCATAGGTGGATTGTCATGTCACTAATGAACTCAGGTGGTGTATGCCACTTTATATTCTTCTGAACATTCGAAACAAGAAAATTACTGAACTAGTTCATACAATCTAATAAAGAGCATCTGCTTTGCACTAATCTATTATGGTATTTTCTTAGGCAGTTCTCATCATCAGTATTCATGCTATGTGAAGATTTATGCATCTCTTCCTTCGTCTGCACAACATGAATTATAGTTGGGGTAGAAAAAGCAATATCACCTTATATATATATATTTCAAGAGAAACTTTGTGATTTATAAAAAAAAAGGAAAAAATAAAACATGTTATTGTGAATTCTATCTTTGGTAGAATTTGCAAAATACTGTATCAAGATCTTAGGAAATGAGAAATATGATTTTGAGTAAACTTAGAAAACAGATAATTATGTAGTTGATTTTTAACCTAACAGGGAACAGAGTATAGCAACAGGCACAAGTTGAACACAGATACAGCAGAACTAAATAATCTGGTTGTTCAGAACATACTGCAACAAAACAGAAGCATTTAAGTATATTTCCATCCTGCCCGGAACATCGCCGTTTCAGAGCATAGAATTCCTGCCATAACAAGATCATAATATAAACAAAGGAAACAGATTATCCAAAAGAAATTACAAAAACAAACTACAGAAAAGACAGAAGTCAGACAAGATTACACAATTCATTTCTTTTCATTTAGGTAACTACTTTCTAAAACTTAAGAATATTGTTTTCTATAGTAAGTTAGCAGCGCACCTCTTCGGCATACTTCCTTTTATAACTATCAACGTGCCTGGAAAACAATAAATAGCTATAGTCAAGATTTTGAATTATTTAAGCCAACACTTAAGTTTTTCTATTGCTAATAGGTATATTTGTCAAGAAAATGTCATAAAGAACTATTTAGTTAGCTTTGTGAGAAAATGCAACCAAACAAATAAAATCACAGCTCATGGAGCTCACCTCATGTAAGAAACATATTCCCAATGAGCTTCAGCCCGCAACCAAGCTGCCGTCTGCCCACCAAAATAACAAAAGGGAACAACAAAATTCAACTTAATTACCCATAAAATGTAAACACAAAATGAAAGTACCCAATACATTTTGAAACAAACCCAATATTCTTCGTCCACTATAGCTTCACGAGCAACAAACCGGCCAAAGTTTCTCTTCTTCCACCCCTGACATTCCTGATCAGTAAGCTGCAACCGGTTGAAAGAAAGTTCAGGCAACCTCGAGCTGTCACTCTTGGAAACAGCCGGATGCCGGATGCTCTGGCTGTTGCTATTGCTACTGTTATTAATATTATTAGTATCACAATGCACTTCCTGTTTCTTCAATCTCAGAACCGAAACAGGAAAGGTCTTGCTACATTAAAACCAAATCATCAACAATACTGAAAATGAAACCAAACCCATAAATCCATAAGCTAAACAAACAAAACCCAACTCAATTATCACATAAAGTAATCAAATTCACTCATACCCATAAGACGAACGAACACGAAATCGCTGGAGCCAGAGGCGTCGCATTTGGGGAAGCTGAAGTGGGGATTGAAATCGAGGGACGAATGCAGTAACCGTCCCGTTACTGAGCTCCATGATCCTCTACCGTTCCTCAATCCAATTCCCTCTTCTATCATCAGCTCGCCACTTTTTTTCCTCTCTGAGACAAAACAACAAACAGGTGGTGTGCTCTGTTTGTTGCTCGAACCCAACAAGCAGGAACTGACACAGTACCAGCTGAACCTTGTTTCGAAATCGAAACCCTAATTAAGAAACCAAAAAATTGTAACTGATTTGGTGGAAATTAGAGGTCCGACTTCAGAGAAAGCTCTCGGATTCTTGAATTGGAAGAGAAAGAGGAAAGTTTAAAAAGGAGAGACGGAGATGGAGAAGGTCAACAACGATCAAGAACGGTGCTCCTGAAAACTGATATTTACCAAAATTTCCAATTTTTATTAAAAATGTGATTTTTATTTTATTTTTATTTAGTTTTGGATAATTTAAAGTAGTTGGTGAACAGAACAAACGGCTTTTGTGATGTCGGTAAAGTGAATAAGACGCCACGTGGCATCCTAATAATTTGAGATGGTTAATGATTGTCACGCATTTTTGTAATCAATTATTGTGAATTATCCAAAACAAAATTAAATGTCGACAGTTTCTAATTTTGGTAGAAATGGTCGCATAATCCTTAAAATTGTGAAATGCAGTTTGAGAGTATTCAGCGGATTGTTTAGATATTATTGTACACGTATTATTCACATTATCCAGTAGATATTTTTTTCTATAATAAATTTGTGACAATTTCAAAATAATTCACGTAAATTAAGAAATTAATTTGAATGATTAATCTTATCTAATTGTGTGAACTCATCGTTACTATTATCATTGTCACGTTGTCAATGATATGTAGCAGTAGTACCACATTATCATGACATTACTCTTGTATTATCATGACATCAATTAATCACAAAATGACACATCGTCTTCTATATATTGATTTTGTGAGTATAATTACCCTCATCATGAGATATGAATTTTTGTTTCCACGTAGGCCCAATAGTGGTGACATCAATGCCACATCATCATAGCATAAACATCTCAAGTTTACAATTTTTTATATTTTGACATTTAGATTCTCTCTCTAGTTTACTCTGTAGAGTCCATTTTCATCGTGACATATACTAGAATCAAACGCTCGATGTAAAATTTATAACACATACCCCGATATAGTGTGATCTCATTTGCAGTCATATCTTTGAAGCTCTCAATTGAGTCTAAACTTATTACTTCTCGTGTTGCAAAAATAACACGTGCGATTTGTCATAATTCCACAAATCTAGAGACATCTTGAAAACCAAGGTAAAAATAAATTTCTAGACACAAAACAATTTGTTAAATGTAGTTTTATTTATTTATTATTATTTTACAAGGTATAGATTTGTCTCTATTACTTGTGGAAGTAGAGATCTTTGACCAACTGGCACAGATTGGCACACAGCTTTTGCATGAAAAACTATGGATCAACAAAATTGTTTAATTCATGCAGATAATGCGCATATATTGCAATTTACGAAAAAGGACAAGAAACAGCTTACAATTACACAAACAGAATCTAGTCTAGTGAGTGACCATATTCTTCATCAAGTTGAATACCTTGGAACGAAATGACGTTTTTGCCCTTCAAAAAATCGGAGTACCAACGAGCAGAGAGCTTGGGTCGTCGGTTCAAAAACGGGTCATCAAGATCCACATAGTAGAGCCCGTATCCGGACTCGAACCCGTCCAGCATCTCCAATACATCTAGGAAGGACCATGCAAAATAGCCTCTAGTATTTGATCCATTCCTGACAAAAACGAATAAGTATTAGAATCATTAGGTATATAACAATTTGGACCGAACCCAATAATGTAAGAATTGTTGGTATTGGGAATAACGCTCCCCAACTTAGACGAAAACCCGCACCATCAAAGCCCAATACCTGACAAACCCACCAAGACAAAACCCCACCACAAACTTATACTCCGAATATTTCATTATCTACATAGATCTGACTCGAGCGTCGGAGGGGCTTCTATTATAGGGAGCTTTGTATTGCAGGTGTAAGAACCGAAGAGAGAAAGTTCTCAAAGTACCCGAGAGAGTAGTCTTGGAGTAAAATGTGGTTAAGAGTCAAGACCACTATGAGCACATGAACCTAATATTGATCTACAAATCAATGTGAAGATGTGGTGTGTCTAGAGATCGTGTAACGTTGCTAGAATGCGTACCTCACTGCATCGAGCAAGCCCCCGATGTATCCATGCAAAAATTTCACTCTCGGCCAGTCTTCTAGTGATGAATTGCGCCGTGTCCTCTGACCTGCCAAGAAATTTCAGGCAAATTTTCACTACTAGTTGATACACAAACGCATGGCAAAAGCTTTAGTTGTGAGCAAATGTGAGTTCAAATAGCCTATTTGTGCTCATGTTACGAGTGAGAGAGACCGTTTTCATGAATGTAGACGGGAGGGTTGCCATAGACATGTTTTAAGTACTCCAGCAATCCTCGCAGAGCCCAAGGCTGAACAGGAAACTAAACAAAACATGCATATTAGGAAACATTTCAACTAACACATTACAGTAATGAAATTTCAAAACCTATGGTCTCACCTCAAATTCAGAAGTATGATCTTGCAAAGCTGCCACAACAAAACAAAACAAAAATCAGCAAAATAAGGGTTCAGCACTTGGTAAAAGAACCGGGTTCCATTCAAGTTACAAGTAAAAAGTTAGAGAGAACATACATCTTATTTTGACTCCCATGTCAGCAAAAAAATCTCGGTTTTCGTTCTCGAGGCTGCTAGGATTGTCCTGGATGTATGCCGTGTGGTAAAAGTTGAGTCCTAGAAAGTCAAATGAACCTTTAACCTGTTTGGATTCAGAGTTGGTGAAGGTTGGAATTCTCGAGCCGGCATTATTCTTCATTGTCTCGGGATACTGTCCAAACACGAGGGGATGCACAATCCTTCAGCACAAAGCAGACACAAATTAACACATTGAAATGAACTGATAATACACTAGAAATTAAAGTTTGTAACTTACCGACCAATATAAAAATCATTGGCTCTCTGTGTTGCTATTGCATCTTCTGTTGAGTTCGTCAGAGGAACGAACCAATAGGTAAAAATGTTGAGCCCTATAAGTCCATGTAGCTTGTTCTGCATTGTTCAAAGATCAACATATAATTTGATATTTCCTTAGTACTAAATAGTTAGTTCCTAGTCACTTTTGATATCAAGATAATAAACGGTACCTGGTACTTTTTCTTGTATAAGTTTGCAGCCGATGCATGAGCTAATAAGATATGGTGACCAGCGAGGTATCACTCGGTAGTGGAGTTTCCCGTCGGGAAGCCTATTCCAAATGGGGGAGAGCACCACACGGGAGGCAGAATTCTTTGATCATAGCCTCCCAACACAAAGACATTAGCCTCATTCACAGTAGTCCAATGTAAGACTCTGTCACTGAACTCTCTGAAGCACACATCGGCATAAGCAGTGAAGTCCTTCCTGAATCCACACACAATTCAGACACATTTATACGATTTCTTATAAAATAAAGCTGATATATTAAAGAAAGTCGAGAAGTATACACAATCTTCCGACTAACCCATCCTCCGTATTCATCTTCCAGTGCCTGTGGAAGATCAGAATGGTGTAGTGTCACATGTGGTTGAATACCTGTAATTCGTAAGAGAATGTAACTATACATATTATCTGTTCATCAATTTGGAAGATTTTGTTTCTGAAATGCTAAGTAATGCGTATAATTAACCGTGTGCGATTAGTTCATTGATGAAATCATTGTAATATTGTAAGCCCTTTTGGTTGACAGGTCCTCTTCCATCTGGCGGAACAGACAACAATGTTAGAGGAAGAAGAAGAAATGTAGCTTATTTCTAGTTCAGTTAGCACAAATAGCATAATGTGCATACTTGGTATCAGTCTCGACCATGAAATGGAAAATCTATAGGCTTCTAACCCGGTATCCGCCATGAGCTGCACATAACCTGTAACATGAAAATGAAAGAAATGGTATGATGTGGTACGAAAAATAGAACACGAAAGAACATACGCAGAAACGCCCTTAAGTTTGATGGAACTCAACTTGTATTTGTGATACCCATCACAGGCAACATCTCCATTAGCCCCATTCATAAACCCTAAGAATTTAAGTTTGGTAATCAAATCATCCAATCATTACATGAACATTAGATAAAACTCCTCATTCTTTCTATTAAGACAAAAACAAAAACAAAAACTATCTGCTAAATTTATGATTGTTCTGTGATGGACCCAAGAATCAACAGCCTGAGCAAAAATTTCACAACCACACAGATTTGTATTTCAAACTCAACAAACACTCTATCCCATAATTATGACCTTCCTTCTACCTAATCTATGAACCAAAAACAAAAAACTTAGGCTTGAGTGCTTAATTTACACAGTAACATAAATTACTTAGAAACCCTAAAATGAAAATAGAGGGAAAAGAAGTGGTGAGCACCAGAGTGGGCAAAAGTGTCCCAAATGCTTGGAGTCCACCCATCCTCCTCTGCTGCACCTTCAACCTTTCATTTCACAGCTTCCATGTCAGTAGCTTCATTCCAATCCAATTTTTGAACCCACAAAAAGAAAAAAACAAACATATATTTATGTAAATAAAGAGGAGGTGACCTGATAAGCAGAGGTGGCAGCACCAAAAACAAAGGTAGGTGGAGGAGGGAAATCTGATCTGCTATACTCATCATTTCCAGTCTCTGCTACTGTTGCACTCATCATATTCACAAATATTGTTACTACCAGAAATGAGAGCCTCTTCATCATCAACACCTTAGCTTCTCACTTCTCTTCACAGCTTAGCTTTAGCTTGTTTATATATATATATATATATGATTCTACCCAAAAAAATCACAAATGTTAAAACAAATA
>JAYMTH010001355.1:0-15307 GCA_036897465.1 Pelargonium australe | reverse complement strand
TCCCCCTGCACGAGAATCAACTCACACATGGCTTGACAAGCCAATGCATTGTTTGATGTAATTTTCTGTTTTTTAGTAGTTTAAATGTACTTTTTTCATGTAATATTTCACAATGAATATAAGTAACTATTGCCGATAAAAAAAAAAAAAAACTTGAGTCTAGATATGAAATGGATTTTTTTTAGTCCCTTACTGATATGACAATCATAAATTTGTAGATGTGACAAGTAGAAACTCAAATTAAGTCATACAACGTGAATGTTTGTAAATCAATATTGTTTTAATCGTCAACTTAATTAAATAGTCACTTGTATCAAAGATTTCTTAATTTCTCATCATATATATGAATTGATACAAGTGACTATTTAATGGAGTTCTAAGATCCTCAAAGACTCATTTGTGGCTGGCTTGATATTAACAAGTGGATGATTGTCAAGTTTATGGAATCTAGTTTGAAAACAACATTAATGGAGGCTGATTTAGAATACCTAAATCTTTAACAAAAAAAAGTAGAATCAACAAAATTTATTTCCAAATTCATTCAAGACACAAGTTTATGAACCAATAACCCAAAATTTCATTTGACCAGTCACTTCAGATTCCTTATCACCCAAAATTTGTGTACACTCATGCATAATTTTGATGAACAAACAGTCAGAAGCTCAACTACTAGCCTTGTAATGTGTCTTTTCTTGAGTTTCTGATTGGTAAATGTCACTACTGTTATCAGAATTATTATGACAACCATATGGTGACACCAAATGTCCATTTAATTGCACCATCTCAATCTCAACAGTTCATTTCAAAAATGGTGGTAGTGACCATGTGGGTTCATATCAGCTGGTGGGTCACCCAAATCCATCTTTGCAACAAAATGTAATGCACACCATCTGATAAGATTTGTGACATTTGAGAGTCTAATTGTGTCCATCTGATAAGATCATGAACATCAATGTGCATGATGGTGCTACCAACTACAAGTCCTCGTGTTGAAACCCGCCATGGACTGGTTGGTGCAATCAATGACCGAATCGTTGTAACATATCGATATGATTTGTCGTTTGATCCGCGCGGTTGGTTGGCATGGATTCAAGATTTCATGACTCAGAGATGAGATCAGTGTCCAAGCTGGTCCAGATACTGAGAAGAGAGACAAGTGTGAGTGCAGTGTCTAACTTAAAGTAGTGACCTTTAGTGCAATATTCCAATTGGCATATATATATATAAATACAAGTGAGAAAAAAGAATCCCGGTCATTATTGGATGAGAGTCTCAGCTGATGAATCTATGTCAACGAGTGCGCGTGGAGCGCCCTTTTGAGTATTGGCTATGAGTCTTGGTCGATAAGTCATGATTGAGATTCCGAGCTCTCAATACAGATACAAATACAACCGTGATGAATATATATAATAAAATCCCAAATCTTGGTTGCACCTTCTCACTAAATGCCATATCTCTGTCAAAAACATTAGACCTCTAACAATGGTAAGTGCCCAAAAGCACAAACTTCAATTCCCAATCCCAATCTCATCACAAGCTAGAAAATATTTCACCTAATTGTCCACTACCCTTGTTTTGTTTGTACATGTCAATTCCTTTTAAAATAATCCCACCTTTTGATTTCATTTCAGCCAACACTACCTAGTGCGGTTGTTTTCTACTGTTGTTAGGTCCAAAAAGTGCCACAAACTACACTTTAAGACCATGCCTAAGTAGTCATCTATTAATAGTAGTTAAACCTTTAGTTTAGTCCCTCAAATTTCAAATACGAACCCGTGTTGGTTTCCATCAGCTGTATTAAATGATTTATGTGACCGGCACATGACCCATGCGGCTAGATGAATTTGTTGGATTGGAACATTATTTAACCTATATGTGCATATTAATGCTGAATTTTTTTAGGTTTATACCATAGGGTTCCCATTATTTAACCTATATGTGCACGTGACATCTTTAAGTCGTTTTACTACACTCAAACTAATCCTCATTCGAGATTTTCCACGGTTAAAGCCTTCACCTCTCCACATGGGGGTGTTGAGCGGGGATCAAACGCAAGCGCTCTTCCCACTCACGGAGTCTGTGTTGTCATCTGCGCCACTACCCTCGGGTTATAAATGGTGGATTTAGCTATAATACATACAAATGTGAGTTATTATAGTATTTGTTGTGATCTGAGACGACGCACAGAGACACGCACACGCCTACGCTTAAATATGCGTCTTTCTCAGTTTGTGAGAGAGTCGCAGAGCAGAACATAGGAAAATGCCAAGTGACCGTCCTCAAATTAATCATCAATCACGTGATCACACATTACTCCAAATTTCTCTCTGCACTCTCTCTAACATATTCTCTCCGAATCTATTGTAAAACCTTGTTCTGATACGCATGAATAATCTATCTCCTATCTCCAATCTCCAATCTCCAATCCAATTCCTAAACAATCATATGTTATTTAGTGGGTGAAGCTAGGTTGGTTTCTGTGGCTGTGGAAACCTGGGATTGGTGTTGAACACCTACAAGGATGTTTCTCCAACACATGATCACTTCAACAAGTAATTAACCTCTTTTCTTTTCCATTTATATATATATATATGCATGGATACATATAGTATTTTGTATTTGCATTTCCATTACATCACTCCCAATGTTACCATTTTATATGTTGTTGTTCATATAATTAATATCAGAAACTTTATCTGATATTTGGGTTGGTGTTTGTTTTCATTTTGATGCTGTTACATATGTATTTACTGCACCATGACTATATGGTGTTAACATCCTGTTTTGGAACTATATTTATGTTTTTGGAAATTTTTCATGGATGATTGTTTTGTACTATGTTACATATAAATCAGCAGTTTGAACTGTGAACTATACTATGTTACCAATTTTCTAATCTGCTGTGAAATTTGATATTTGCTGCATGTTTCTTCAAAGTTATGAGTGTTTAAAGAACAGGACACCAATTCTCTCCAAATATTCAAATCTTCATCAGTTTACTTTGGATTAATAAGATTTTTAGGAGCTACAGACCGAGCAAATTTGCTCTAAATCCTTTACCAGTTGCATTTTCTGATGAATATCATATATACATACCATTTCCCTTGTATTTGAGAAAACCATGTTTCATTGCATATCATGATTCATGAGCAGAGTGGATGGAGTTTTTGGTATCTAACCATTGTATCATGTGCTTTAACAAGTTGTGTGCTGATTGTTTTTCAGAATTGAAGCTTCTTCAGTTCCACACCACATGGCTGCAGCTAAATTCACCTTGTTTGTGGGAGCATATCAGCATATTTATGCAACTTGGGTTCCTTGGAATCTTATTGCTCCGCCTTCTTCGGAACAGAACAAAGGTCACAGATCAAAGTGCAGATAAGTACCCGAAAAGTGCAAAATATGGCCTCTCCTACAAGCTCAGCTTCGCGTGTTCAGCTTTGCTCTTAGGGGCTCATACCTTTCTGCTTCTGGTGCTGCTTAATGGGAGTCATGACATGCACTGCAACTCTAGAGTTGAATCATTTTCATCAGAGATCATGCAAGTGATCTCATGGGTCATTACCTTGATCGCAGTTTATAAAATTCAAAACAACAAGTACATCAAATTCCCTTTGGTGCTAAGAACATGGTGGCTTTGCAGCTTCTTCATGTCCATTATTTGTGCAGCTCTTCATGCCTATATCAGAATTACAAGCCATGGAAGGTTTGGAGTAAGAGATTATGCAGAACTTGTTGGCCTCCTAGCATCCACCTGCCTATTGGGTATATCGATCCAAGGGAAGACGGGCATGATCTTTGGTGCTTCAAATGGAATAACCGAGCCACTCCTCAATGGGAAACCCGAAAAGCATTTGAAAGAAAAGAGGGACTCCCCATATGGAAATGCTACACTTCTCCAACTTGTTACCTTCGCTTGGCTAAACCCGTTGTTTGCTGTTGGGTACAAGAAACCTCTTGAAACTGATGAAATCCCTGATGTTGATACCAAGGACTCTGCTGAATTTCTCTCCTCCTCATTTGGCGAGTGCCTAAAACGCGTTAAAGAGATTGATGGAACCACCAACCCTTCTATCTACAAGGCCATCTTTTTGTTCATTTGGAAGAAAGCAGCAATCAATGCATCATTTGCAGTTGTAAGTGCATCTTCATCCTATGTCGGGCCATACCTCATTAACGACTTCGTTAGCTATCTAACACAGAAAAGTTCAAGAAGTTTAGAGAGTGGTTACCTTCTTGCACTGGCTTTTCTATGTGCCAAAATGGTGGAGACAGTAGCTCAGAGGCAATGGATCTTTGGAGCCCGCCAGCTCGGACTTCGCCTAAGAGCTTCTCTCATATCTCAGATATATAAAAAGGGCTTGCTCCTCTCAAGCCAATCCCGCCAAAGCCACACGAGCGGAGAGATCATCAACTTAATGAGCGTAGACATTCAACGAATCACTGACTTCATCTGGTACTTGAACATAATTTGGATGTTGCCTATTCAAGTTTCCTTGGCTATCTATGTTCTGCATACAAATCTAGGCATTGGATCGTTCGCTGCGTTAGGTGCAACTTTTGTAGTGATGGCTTGCAACATACCCCTTACAAAGATCCAGAAAGGATACCAGTCCAGGATCATGGAAGCCAAGGATGAGAGAATGAAGGCCACTTCAGAAGTTCTTCGGAACATGAAGATTCTAAAGCTTCAAGCATGGGATGGTCAGTTCTTTCACAAGCTAGAATGCTTGAGGAAAATAGAGTACAATTGGCTATGGAAGTCACTAAGATTGACAGCACTTACAACTTTCATCTTTTGGGGGTCACCCACATTCATTTCTGTGGTGACCTTTGTGGGATGTATGATGATGGGAGTTCAGCTCACTGCTGGGAGAGTCTTGGCTGCATTGGCAACCTTCCGAATTCTGCAAGACCCGATATTCAACCTACCCGACTTACTCTCAGTGATCGCTCAGGGAAAAGTTTCAGCAGATAGAGTTGCTTCCTATCTCCAAGAAGATGAAATTCAGCATGATGCAATTGAGTTTGTCCCGAAAGGTCAGACAGAGTTTGAAGTTGAGATTGATGACGGGAAGTTCAGCTGGGATCACGAGTCAAGCAACCCGACACTTGAGGGAATACAGTTGAAAGTCAAGAGGGGAATGAAAGTGGCAATTTGTGGAACTGTGGGATCAGGGAAATCTAGTCTTCTATCAAGCATTCTTGGAGAAATAGAAAAGTTGTCCGGGACAGTGAAAATCAGCGGGACAAAAGCTTATGTTCCTCAGTCTCCATGGATACTGACAGGGAATATCAGGGAAAACATTCTTTTTGGGAATCCATATGACAGTGCCAATTATGAAGAAACAATCAATGCATGTGCTCTAACAAAGGATTTTGAACTGTTTTCTTGTGGCGACTTAACAGAGATTGGAGAAAGAGGTATAAATATGAGTGGAGGTCAGAAGCAAAGGATTCAAATCGCTCGTGCTGTGTACCAGGATGCTGATATATACTTGCTCGACGACCCTTTCAGTGCTGTGGATGCTCATACAGGCACTCAACTCTTTGAGGTTCTTGATTTTTACTCATACATTCACAATCTTCTAGTGGCATCTGGTAAATTTCTTGACATTAAGGGCTGCTTTGCAGGACTGCCTAATGGGCCTTCTCAAGCACAAGACTATACTTTACGTAACCCACCAAGTTGAGTTTCTTCCGGCAGCAGACCTTATTCTGGTAAGCAAAACGCCACAGAAAATCTCTCCACTTTCTTCGATAGTTTCAACATATATGTACTTGTTATGACTGGTTTATCTGTGAGCAGGTGATGCAAAATGGGAAGATAGTACAAGCTGGAAAATTTGAAGAACTTCTAAGGCAAAACATAGGATTTGAAGTTCTTGTTGGTGCTCATAACCAAGCTCTAGATTCAATCATTACAGTTGAAGGTTCAAGTAGAGCTTCCCAAGAGCCAGCACCAGACGTTGAACCTAGTGCAGAGCAAACCTCAAACTCAGAACTTGTACATTCACAGCGTGACTCGGAGCACGATCTTTCTCTAGAAGCAACAGATCAAAAAGAAGGGAAGTTAGTGCAAGATGAAGAAAGAGAGAAAGGGAGCATTGGAAAAGAAGTGTACTGGGCTTATCTAACGACAGTGAAAGGCGGTGCCTTAGTTCCAATCATACTCTTGGCACAGTCGTCATTCCAAGTATTGCAGGTAGCTAGTAACTATTGGATGGCGTGGGCTACGCCACCTACAAGTGAAGCCAAGCCTATAGTGGACATGAATTCCATACTATTTGTTTACATTATACTTGCTGTTGGAAGTTCGCTTTGTGTTCTGTTGCGAGCCTCGCTTGTAGCAATAGCTGGACTTTCCACAGCACAAAAGCTCTTCACAAACATGCTCAACAGCATTCTCCGTGCTCCAATGGCATTTTTTGATTCAACCCCTACTGGTAGAATCTTAAATCGGGTGAGTTTAACAAATTAATGTTATGTCCGATTCTGCATCAAGTAATTAGCTATATGGCCTTAACTTGTTTGTAAATGCTTGCAGGCATCTACAGATCAAAGTGTGCTAGACTTGGAAATGGCAAACAAATTAGGTTGGTGTGCATTTTCCATTATACAGATTCTTGGGACAATTGCAGTAATGTCACAGGTAGCGTGGGAAGTATTCGTCATCTTCATTCCAGTAACCACAATATGCATATGGTATCAAGTAAGTGGCAATACTACAAATGACCTGTCTATTTGTCTAATGTTATGGCATTCACTTAATGGTCTAACTAATGTTTTCTGGTGATTAATATTCAGCAATACTACATACCAACGGCGAGAGAGCTGGCTCGGTTAGCTGGAGTGGAAAGAGCTCCAATTCTCCACCACTTTGCAGAGTCCTTATCAGGAGCAGCATCAATCCGGGCTTTTGATCAGCAAGATCGTTTTAGCAACGCAAATCTTAGTCTCATTGATAACCACTCGAGGCCATGGTTCCACAATGTGTCTGCAATGGAATGGCTCTCCTTCAGGCTCAACTTACTGTCAAATTTTGTATTTGCCTTCTCATTGGTTTTGCTTGTGACCCTCCCTGAAGGAATCATCAATCCAAGTAAGTATTCATAGACATTATCAGATATAGAAAAAGCAAGGAACAATGGTTATCTGATATTTTGGGATGGTTTACAGGCATTGCAGGGCTCGCGGTAACATATGGGATAAACTTGAATGTTTTGCAAGCTTCGGTTATTTGGAATATCTGTAATGCAGAAAACAAAATGATCTCAGTCGAGAGAATTCTTCAGTATTCGAACATAAAAGGCGAAGCACCTCTGATGATTGAAGATTGCAGACCTCCAGACAACTGGCCAGAAACGGGAACAATATGCTTCAAAAATCTGCAGGTAACACTATCCATTCCAGTGCCAACAAATGTTAACATTGCTATTGGTGCTAATTGTTCGTGTTGACAGATTCGCTATGCTGAACATCTGCCATCAGTGCTGAAGAACATTAGCTGCACATTTCCGGGAAGAAAGAAAGTTGGAGTGGTGGGAAGGACAGGGAGCGGGAAATCAACACTCATCCAAGCTATTTTTAGGATCGTAGAACCTAGAGAGGGAAGCATTATAATCGACGGTGTTGACATCTGCAAGATAGGCCTTCATGACCTGAGGTCAAGGCTTAGCATCATCCCTCAGGACCCTACAATGTTTGAGGGAACAGTTAGAGCAAACCTCGACCCGCTGAAGCAATATGATGATAACCAAATATGGGAGGTAACTAAACAAGGATCATCATCATCTAAAAGTTCTTAGGACTGTGAACTAGTATAACATAATTTCCCAAATTTACAGGCTTTAGAGAAATGTCAATTGGGCAGTCTGGTGCGAGCGAAGGAAGAGAAGTTGGATGCTAAAGGTCAGAATATGCAATGCAGAGTTAAAATGCATAGTCTGTTTTGCAGTTTTTGAGTACTAATATCCATATTTGTAGCAGTGGTTGAAAGTGGAGAAAATTGGAGTGTGGGACAGAGACAGCTATTTTGTCTTGGAAGAGCCTTGCTAAAGAGAAGTGGGATTCTGGTTCTTGATGAAGCCACAGCATCAGTTGATTCTGCAACAGATGGGGTTATACAGAAGATCATTAGTAAAGAGTTCAAAGACCGAACTGTGGTCACTATTGCCCACAGAATCCACACAGTTATAGACAGTGATCTGGTTTTGGTCCTCAGTGAAGGTATGTATATATGCACAAATATACATATCAGTCTACGTTTGGTAACTGTGTTGCATGGACCAACACGAACACGACACGATTATGAACACAAAACACGAACATGTCGTGCTTAACATGATTGATACTAAGTATATATTTTATGTTTACAGGAAGGATCGGAGAGTTTGACACGCCGGCAAAGCTGCTAGAAAGAGAGGACTCTTTCTTCTCTAAACTGATAAAGGAGTACTCCATGAGATCACAGAGTTTCAACAATTTATCTGATCTGCGTAATTAATTCATCTATCTATCATGTTGTGCATTAGTAACATCTGGGAAGGATCAATAAAGCAAAAGCATCAGGAAAATAATACAATAAAATAACAGCACTTGTGCGGATCATAAATTAGTGGCTTTGTATAATACAAGTACTTTAAGATTAATTCACCAGAACTTGGAAAACAAGACAATCTTCGGTCTTCCTAACAATACCTTAGGCTCGAGCATCGATTGGTACGCTTACTTATAAAAAAAAGTTGAATAACCTCTTTATTTGTTAGGATAGAATCCACCTTAAATGCAAATACTAAATTTAGAGAGCAAAAAGGAAATGAAAGCAAAAATTAGAGACCGAAATTTACGTGGAAATCACCGACTATATATTTGGAGATACAACATTCTCTCCGTTTATTTATTATTTTTGACAAATGTCAACCTTAATCATACAACTATTTTCTATCAAAGTGAAGTATGTGTATTCCTCCCGTTCGTTCATGTATCTAACACTCAGAAACCATATCAAAACAATTGTGTTTGGTACAAATCATACAAATGAATTAAAACTTTTTTTGGCTGCTTAATCTTGACGAGTACAAAAATGATCAATCATTTGTATATGACTTGACTGAATTCTTAAGTGACATGTGAGAAGATTCATCTTTGTCGAAAAGACGCTCAATCAAATCATCCCAACTTTCTCTAGGCTTACTCTTTATAGCTGAAACACCAGATGATTCTCCACTTGAACTCACTGCATCATCTTCCTCGTTGAAAGTTCCATACGGAGAATGTGAATAAGCATGCGGAACAGCTAGTGTCACAGCTCGACGCAGAGCAGCATTGTACTCCTCGGTATGTTCTTTGACTATTGTCTCCTGCCGCTCCATTTTCTGCTTCGCCGGGGTCTCCATGCTCCCATCATTCTCCCGCATTAACTGGGCTTGAGAGTAAGAGTTCAGAACGATGAGATATTTTAATGTGCCATAAACTATTGTTGAAACAGACTCTACGGTTCTAAGTTCTCACTAACTTATATTAAGGATATTATTGCTAAATCATGCATTACTAACTAACCAAAAAGGAAAGTAGACAATCATTTTTGGGACAAAAGTTCTAGAGAATGTGAACACTCATTTCAGGACAGAGGAAATAGATGCAATATCCAACAAGAGAAAGACGGAAAAAAGGAAAAATTACCTCCAGAGCCCTCCTGGCTTCTCTCTCTATCCAAATAATTGCATGATCAGAAGTGGCATTACAAGAAAGAACTATATGCTCGAACCTCCCATCTACCGGCACTGCCGTCCTCACAACTGGGGGAAACCTTCCCATCCTGTGGATAGAATTGAATTAGATGCATATCCACAATTTTCTCTATGAAAAACACTAAGAACCAATATATGGGTATATCTGTATAATTTTTCACTTGGAAGATGCTAATGGAGATTGGCCTCTATATGTCTCAACTAAAAAAATATGTACATCATATATAATAATAAAACCTTGACGCTTAACAGTACAGACTTACACCTAAGTTTCAGGGGGTCTTCAATAAGCATCAGTATGCCACATAAATTAAATTAGCAGACTTGTTATCATGCTCTTTATGCTTGTACCTGAAAGGCTTTCTCTCAACAATGTGATAAAGGCGACCAGGTGCATACAGCCGCCTTGGATCTTTGAGCATCTTTTCTTCTGGTATACATGTATCCCTCATGCACCTTAAGCATAGCAGGCAAGGCAAACTGTTCAACCAAACAGAAATCAGCTTCATGACCATGATTACAGTGAATCAGTGCCCTAAAAGTGAAAAAACAAATAATTTAGACATTGGTTTGGTCGGAAGATTGACAGGCCTTACATGGTTTAATACATTATTTGTGTGTGTTCCTTTATTGGCTTAAATTATTAATCCGTAGTTCTATATGCTCTGCAAAATTATGCGGCTATTTTGGTGGTTTGTGGGGGAAACAGAGGGTATAAGACATTGGCTTTTAAAATAGAAAATTGTGAAGTTTTGTGAAAGGACATTAGGACAACTTCAAGTTCTAGGAGCCTATTAGCTATAGCAAAAGCTATCGATCAAAATACCAGAAAAGTGACTTGAAAATGTCCTCCAAGGGTGTAGCTGTCCGCGGTAAGAAGTCATCCTGGTTCAGAGCATCACAAAAAAGTTCAGAGAATACATTGGCAGGCAATTCCAAGGGATTATTTTACAGTTATCTTCCATAAATAATTACAACATCAGTTCAACCACATTTTCAAAATTAATGTTAAAATCAATAGCAGATCTTTCACTCTGAATAACTAGGATGTCCATTCTAATTTGAAGTGTTGAGCAGGCATGCCTACAAGTGTGCATGCAGGTGTTTTTATATGCTGTACTCATTACACCTCATTTCAAGCAGCCAATAGGGCACCTCAAAACCGCTCTACCTCGTATGAAGTCTCGCATAATAAGTTAGACTCCCTTCAGTAGAAATGCCATGCTACAAAGGAGTTCAAAATCCATAAATCGCTCATAGAGAATTTTTTTTACTTCTATCGTCACAGAAAAGCTGCTTTTATCTCAAGAACTTGTTATTTAGGAGAAAATTCACAGGATATTCATGCATCTTTCAATTACATTACTTTCTTTTTTCAAGCTGACTGAGCTTCATTTCCAGAAACATACTCTTGATATAACCCCAATATTAATCAGAATGGAACTTCTGCTAGCAAATATTCTCTTAAAGACAGAAAATTTACGTTTTGGATAAATACTTTTTAAAGATGTCAAATAGGTTGTTCTGTATTTGTAGTACTTTTAGCATTCTGATCCTACCACAGATACATTCCAGCCGGCAGCCGCTATCAATTAAAGAAGACTACTGTTTGTACTTTGTACTTAAAGTACTGAGAGCTATTACTGAGTAAAGTGGGTATGGTCGGGGACTCGGGATGGCCTCAATCAGAATTCGCTCTTCAATTATAAAAGTCTTAACAATTGCATAACATAGAAACATCATAGAAGCTAGGTTTCCTACTGTATTAAATTGTTCTGAGGGATGAAGCACTAACAAGACCACTTGCAGGTCTGATAAATAACTAATATGGAAGAAAGTCAATCCTTATTGCTGAGAATGCAAAAAACATAAGAAAAGAAAGACTACCAACTTGCCTGAAGCACAATGGAGTTGATGACATCTGCATACCTCACAGCCAAATTTAGTGACATACATCTCGCAGGTGCAATGGCATAGCACCTAATCCGGTTCCGTTCAATGTTTCCCAACTTATCCCGATTATGTAACACTACCATAGTTAATAATGCCGCTACACCGGACCCAAGGGAATGTCCCGTGAATGTGAGAGTATAACTTGGATGCTTCTCCACCAGTTCCTTCAAAACTTCAGATTCTGCGTTCAAAACCCACCCGGCCGCCTTCAATAGACCATTGTGAACATAGCCACCATCAAATTTCTTCTTCCCCAACTTATTATCCAATAGACATGCATAGTCGCTCTCCCTTGCCAAATTCAAACCCCTAAAAGCTAGAACTATATCACTATGATCATGATCGAGATATAATACATAGGGAGGAGCCCGTCCTTGGGTGTGTTCATAAGTTTTTCTTAGAATTAACCACTCTGGGTTGATACCGTACCCTCCTGGTGGTTCCCAAAGGGGTTGGCGAAGATCGTCTTCGTAGACAGCTAAAATGTAGCGGCAAAGACGAGGAACAGGCTCAAATTCTTCAGCAGTGGCGTGGCCCCAAGTCTCACTGTCATGTCCTGCAGAATGGAGACATCGCTTCCACGCCCAACGGGCACATGCCAGACAGTAAACACACTCAAGGAGAGGGAGGCCACATATGATTGACATTGATGCTTACTGTCTAAACATGATAGAACAATGTGGTATCTATCTACAAATGCAACAAATATAATAAGTCAAACAGTTTCAGATCAAATAAACAGATTCAAATGTACGAACAAAATGGAAAATCAACAGGAATTTCAAAGCATATACAGATAAAGTTCTCCAATGGGATTAGAACTTAGGAAGCCTAGGAGTAGCAGAATAAGGGACTTTCAATGACAATATTTGAAGTATGATGCAATTCAAGTTAAGCTACAGGAAACCTACAATAATGAGAGCAAAGAACCCCATTACCAATACCCGTAATGAGAGAAGAACACAATTACAACAACAGACACAAGATAACCAACTCGGAATCTAGGGGACAAAAACCAATTCTAGGAGGAAATAAGAAGCAGAAGTTTACTTCAAATATGAGTCAAAGAGGTTGACCTCAAAACTCACCAGAGATTGATAGTGAAGTTGACCAAAGGATTGCAGATTATGATTATCCAGAAATTGATAGGTTGAGTAATTGGGTCTGTGCCTACTATAACATCTTCAACAACTGATCATGAAAGTAACAACACACTAAACTCAAGCGAATGAAAAAATTAAAAATTAAAAATTAAAAATGAAAACAGAAAAACAACACAAACCCAGTTGGTAGATTTTGATATTGGTGAAGGAAAATGCAAGAAAATCACAAATTTCCGAGCAAGCTTCAATTTTCCATAACCGAGCCTCTCTGATTGATCTGTGACCAGTCGGTGGAGAAATTTTTGGTTATGAACAAACCATTTTTAAAAAAAGGAAAATGAGAGGGATATGAGAAGTATATGCTGAGTCGTGTTTAGTAAAAATGGAAGAATTAAGATTAGAAATGAGGAAATTGAATAATGAAAATGAAGAGCTGTACCTGCAAGTCAATGCTCGTAATTGGGTCCTTAATTTTATGTTGAGAGGTTGATGGACGAAGAAGGTAGGTTAGGTTAGATTCCATTTCTGATTTCCACATGAAATGTATACTGAACCCAGTTGAAAATAATCATCTTCTTCAACACTGAACTGTTCTTTTTTCTTTCTGGAATTTTCATGGCCATTTTGGTTTTTATTGAATATTTCTTTTTCTTTTTTTGTCTCTTTCGAGTCTGTCCTTGTGGAATGTTTGAGAAAACATTTTAATCTGGACATCACCAAAAGTTACTTTCTCAACTGCTTGAAAAAAATTTCCTTAATTTTCTCTGTCACGTTTTCAATTTGAGTCTATGAAGAGTAAAGATTACATATTGTCTTAATATGCTTTTTATTAATTTGAATTGAAAAGCTAAGTAGCTTGAGCAATACTAGAAGAGAGTGATTTGTCATGTTAACTCAAGGTCAATAAAACGATTCAAATCGTAGGTTAAAATAGAATACTCGTACATGTAAAAGTCTTGTATGTGACTTGTTTAAAAATATTTTTGGATGTAATACATTTGATCACTTGATCTCGAAAGCTTCAGGGTTTGGACACAATGTTAAGCAATATCTAAAGAGTACCCACAATTGGTAATGTGAGGGCGATATATTGCAGTGTAATTGGTTGTAAGTGTCGTGATGATGTCATAAGCTTAAATAATGATTTTATTCACCATATGAAGATGACATAAAAATGATACCACAATGATGTGGCACTAGTGTCCATTGATGAGGTGCCGATGACGCATTGATGATATCCTCGTCTTCATATTCTTGCAGGCGTTAGAGCTTTTGAAGATAGCTGAAGAACCAAATCTAAGAAGTAGCCTAGACTCCTACCATGTATGGAGCCTTTGCACATTCCCATGTCCGTGGTACGGGGGTTTGAGAGGCTATCAATCGAGCGTGCCTTGTTAAGAAAGGTTTTTGGGGCTAAGGCGTGTCGACAACTTAGGGACGTATAATCCTATGCCTCAAAGTTGACAAGTTCATGATTTGTAATTGTGTACCTATTTATATATTAATTATGTAAATTATAAACAACAATAAGATGATGAGATCTGAATGTCAAGTCGATCATATTTATATTTTTTTCATCTCGGTGAGGAATCATATAGTCTGGCATAGATCAACGCCCTGATGACAAATCAGGTCAACCAAACTTGCAAACATTAAACATTTCAATCATGCACAAATAACTTAAAGTAGCAATTTGAAGAATTTATAATAATTTCATTATTTGGAATTCTGGATTCAGTTAACCGATACTTTTTTTTGTCCGAAAATAATTAAGCAGTAATTTCATTGATAAATTGATCAAGATTGAGATCAGAAGAGCCACCGTCCTGTACCGCCTTCCTGGCCGCTTTCTTCCACTCCATAACCTTCTTCTTGAACTCTCCGGCGGTTGCTCCGTCGTCAGTCACCTCTCGAAAGCACCTCTCCACCTCTTCTGCTCCGCCGCATGTGAGCCTCACACGCACACCTATCTTCAAAACATCAACCAACAGCTTGGCATTGGGCAGCTGGTCCGACCACTCCGGGGAGGTAATGACCGAGTTCCAGCCGCAGTGGGTCATGAAGCAACCTACTGCCTTGTGCATCAGCACCTTCTCCTGTGGACACCATGTCACCACCAGACCCTTATCTTTGGTCTCTTCCAAGAACTCAGCTGACAATTCACCACTCTCATCATGCCCTAATTCTACAGTATCAATCAAAATGGCAATATAATTAACAAAGAAATTCCGCTAAAAAAAAAAAGAAAAAAAGAAAAAGAAATTTATACTCTCTTAGTCTTCAAATAAGTAATATAATACTGTAACTAGCCAAACAGGCCCTTATGGTTTGAAATGAAAAAAGAAAAAGGAACAGATCTCTACTCTAGACCCCATATGCTCTTTGTCCTTCTCTCGCCGACGTGTAGTTCTTCTCCGGCCGACGATGGGAGCTGGAGCGGCTGACGATGGCGGAAGGAGCAGCAGCGGAGCGGAGAGCGCCAGACCCGACTGATGCCGC
>JAYMTH010001354.1:0-15309 GCA_036897465.1 Pelargonium australe | reverse complement strand
ATCCATATTCAAAATAATATTTACATTATAAAAATAGAATGGTTTATATTTTCTTTTTGATTAATTAGTTGTGCAAAATTACAAACATTTTTTATTAATTGAAATTAATTAGTATCTTAAATAAAATAAAAAAGCTTGACAATTTTCAAAACACATTTTGAAAAGATTTTTTTTTTTTTTTTAATAGAAAATGTCATATATGAACAACAACATTAGAGAGTTGAAAGCTGTTGATATGATGGTGACAATCTTTAAATTTGATTTGGTGAGAAATGCAATTTCAGCCCCTGAAATTAAATATGGAATTGAATGAATGAATCTGATATGAACACATGTGAAGACCACGTGTTGTGGGGCTAATGAAGATGACTGAGCTTATGTGGATACTTATCTTGACAACTTTATCAACTTTCTGTTTTAGGAATGTGCCAAGACTGTCCATTTCTCTCTAAATGTTGTGAGTGTGAAATATTTGAAATTATTTGGACAAAATAACTACCAAACAACAAAGTTATTTGAATTTTTTCTCCTTCTAAAAGCTGAGATTATTCTTTCCAGAATATTTAGGAGCTTCCATGGCCATATAAAAAAAACAACCAATTGGATATAAACATGTTGGGGTTTCATAAGATACCAAATGAAACTCCAAATAGAACTTATCAAAATGAACTCTAGCTACTTCTTGATTAAGACATATACACACAAATACATAGTTATAACAAGTGTACAAAATATAAAGTCTCGGTCAAAGAGTTCGAGACTTAGTTAAAACATAAAAGAAATTGATTCAAGCGGGTGCTACACAAATTCATTAGACCAAGTATGAGTGTTTAGTTGTGAGGTGATATTTGACTGATATTCTTTTCTTCTTTTTTCTAATTTTTTATGCATGTTTGTAAATAGATGGACCTCGTATATTTATATAAACAATAAACAAATAAAATACATAAAACAATATTAAATGTCTCAAAAAGAAAATAAAGGTGTTTACCCAAAAAAATGACATGGATGATAATTTTCTAGTATGGTTTGGTAACCTAACAAAAGATTTTACACAACAAAAATACAATAGTAGTTTGATTATATAATAAGTCAATGTATATATAAACATATTCATCACACTGTTAATAAGCAGTGCAACGACAAAAATATAGTTTACCAAACAATCAACTTTATATGAAGCTTGTTTTACTAACAAACAATTTAATAATTTAATGGCAATCTATTAACCATGTATGTGAAAAAATACTAAGATATTCTATGAAAGTATTGGATATATAATATATAGTAATCTCATATATATCATAAGACATGTATGTGTTACTGTATTATGATATGATTTCATGGTTTTGAAATATTAATTCACACTCACATCAATCAATGAAGAAATTAAAAACTTGCTCCATCATAGATGAAACAGACAACTACACCTTCAACCAGGATGAATTATATATGCAGATACCAGTACATGATAGAACAAAACAGAACTAATAATTATGAACATGCAGTTAACATCGGAGATAGTAATTTAGAGCAAGAGAGTTACCAGGAATATCCCAAGGCTCAGACTTGTTAAGATCGACTTCAATCAAGAGAGGAGACTCAAGGTCACTGTGAAGATGATGATGATTATTAGTGACCTTCTTCATCAGATAATCACATATGAGTTCCTCATCTCTTGGATGGAACCTGAATCCTGGTGGAAGCTTCGCCTCCACCGTGCTTATGTTGCTCATGATTCTTTCTTGTTTTCTTGAACCAAATTATTACCAAAAGGCAAACAAGAGAGCAATAATAGCAAGAGTAGCAGAGCAAATCAAGAGTGATGAAGAGGAGAATGTGAGATCTCAAGAAAAATGAAGCTAAGAGACCAAGTGGAGGGATATAAATAATATGGGAATAAGAAAATAAATATACGAGAGAGTAAGTCAACTAAATAATTCTGTGTATATATGGAGGGAAGAGAGGTTGTGGGGTTTGAATTGCATCACTCAGTAGTTATATATAAAACATAATATAATTTTAAAATAATTAATAATAAAATGAGTCTACGTGGCATTTCATTGACGTGGCATGACCAGTGTACTGCCAAATTGATGACGTCTGGTGTACTAGTTAATAATTAGGGTGGTATAGAATTATAAATATTAAGTACTAGTGTTTGGTCTTTGCTTCTTTCCTTCCATCTTTTCAGAATTAAATGATGCTTATCATAATCAGAACATAAGAGATTTGGTTTAGGATGATTTTTTCTGGAGTTAAACTTACACACTATTACACACACCACAGCCCTCAAGACGACTCAAACACAAGGTCTCAATTGTGAAAGCTGAGCACTATAACACTCAGCCATTGAGGCTGCGGTGTAAATCAAGTTGGGCTAATGTGACTTCATCTTATTTTTTGTTTCTAAAATATAGGAGAAGATATTAAGCCAATCTCAAAACAAAGTGAAAGAAAGTTGTGGGTAGGGACCCATAATGTGATTTCATCTTTTTTTGGTTCCACATGTGAGTTTGGCCTTACTCAGGGTGGGTCTAATTCAGGCTTTTGGTTTGTTAGCTCCACTAGCAAATCCAAGAGAGTGGGTAAGTGGGCAACTGTGGTATATTTTCCATATATTGCCATCTTGTTTTAGATTTTTTGTGCACTAAAGTGTTTGGAAGAACTTACTTCTATGTTGAGAAATGCATGTAAAATCCATCTCAGCCACTCATTTTTTGGTATAACTACAATGGAAATGATGTCACTAGTGATATAATTGAATGGTTGATGTATAAATCATGCGTGCCTAGGACTAAGAGTGAAAATCAAACCCTCCTGAGTTACTGGCCAGGAGAGGTTAAGGCCAACATGAATGTGGGATGGGGCATAGCTAAGAGACAGCATCTCTTTTGTGCACACTTGTGTGAGTACAACATGGAGGAAGTAGTTATAGCTCTGGGACCCCCTGTCCCATACAACAAAATTGAAGCCCAGGTTTATTTTAGTATAAGTAAGATTTGATCGACATCTTTAAAACTATATTCAGAGAGACTCCAACTTCATACTTAACAATATTGAACTTAAGAAAACTCTATCCATCTTAGAATAATTTTCCTCTGTATTGAATTAGTTTTCCAAATTAAATATCTTTTCGGTACAAGAGAAAATGTTGACTTTTGATTAGTAGTGATATTTTTTTTTGGATAAATTAGTTTTAACATTTGAACATGTTGCACTTGCAACCAAATAAGTAAAGTCGAGCACTAATGCAGAAATCTATAATACTCATAAAGTGTCAAGTCACTTATATTGAAAGAATTATATCACAGCACCAATATCTTTCAATCCCCAAGGCTCGCCACCACACCTACACCTAAATCTATCTAGAATATTAAGTCTAAATTTGGTCACAATTCCCACTGAAACGTCAATTTTCTTTTCTTTTTTGGGACAATAAGCTAACCCTACCATGTTGGCTAAATAGCCAAATTCAAGACGTATGCTTTGCAACCCACAAATTGCAGTAAAATATCACCTAACCCATTAAGATAGACAGTCAAAGTTGAAAACCAATTCAGGTCTAGAGATCAACACTTGTAGATGTAGTCTTAATTTATTCTAACCCTTAAAAGCAGAACAAAAGATTTAGCAACTCCTAGCATGTCTAGAAACGTTATGCAAGTAGTGCACCAACCTAAGAACGTGCAATAAAAAATCTTAGAGGTCGTGACTATTTACTTTTGAGTGAAGTAACTCACTTTCGCACAAAGATTGTTGATAGAATTGGTCCATTTGGCATGATAAACCTTCTGGGAACATCTGCTGCCTGCTATTTAACAAGAGCCGTCCCCAACCTGCATTCACAAAGTGCACGAGTAAGAATTTTAATCCACTAAAAAGTGAAAAATGACCCCCTTGCTTACACATTTATAACTCTTATGATAACAAGGAACATAAACGGTTAAACACGACTCGATTTTCTTGAACCAACACATGGCTACCCAGATTATGCATCCCAGTTTTCACATGCAAAACGATATTTTCCTCAAATATGTTAATACACACATATGAAACCAAATAACAATCTTGGACAGATGCCAATCCTGTTATTATGATACGAATACAAGAAGATTCAGAATTTTGATGGTTGAGGTTTATCTTCTGCCCCATGTCCATGTACAAAAGTTAGAATCTGCACTAAGTAAAGTTGTGATGGTGATTGATATACACAGCTCAACTGATCCTATAATACTCATCTACGACCAAGTCAAATTTCAGGTCCTTAGAGAACCACGCAATAATTTTGATTTTGATAAGAACAATAAAGATATGGTGCCAAAGTAAATAAACGAATATGATTGTATCATTATAAACCTCCCAGTAACATATGGGATGTGATGATTTGTGAAAGGTCAAGTATCAGTACCTACCTCCAGCATGTTTGTACTCTTCTGGAAATTAGTAACTTTCATTACATCAATTTCGACAAAAGTAGTATAGATTTTGAATACGTTGACGTTAACATTAGTAATTATCTTTTAAAATTTGAACATTAAATTCTTAATGAATCTATATCAGTTTCAAGATATTTATATGATGGAGAACAAAATTGCCTATATATAATATTTATGAATAATAAATAATAAGATGATTACGCAGCACAAGTAATCAATCTTAGAATCAAAACAAAGCTTACCTAAAAAACAGCCAAAATACCGGTCTGTAACCAACCATGCTCACAATAATTTCAATGAATATAAGAACCACATATTATAAAGGCGAAAGAGAAAGCTCTGACCCAATACTATTTTTACCTCAGAGGGGATAGTTAATGTATATAAAGGTCAAGGACTCAAGCCTATAAAGTCGCTTTCTTATTATAAAAACTACTTAACTTTCAAACATGTCGATTTTAGCACTTAATAGTTATCTTTTGGCAAAACATAAATAAGGGATTGGTACAACATTATACACTGTACATGGACAAATTCAAGTGATACCCCTTTCCAGTGATGGCAATGTTTCAGCTCATCATACTTGAAACAAAAGACATTATTTGAAAATTCTATGTTGTCACCACCCATTAGAAGTGACTAAACAAACAGGTGTCAATAACTACAAAAATGGTTCAAAGATGAACACATGGCCCGACTCAAGGGGCTGCCAGCTGTCCCATAAGACAACCGTAACTGAAACGACAACTCATGCATGCTTTTCTACTAAGATGAGTGGTAAATTTCATGCAAATAGAATACAAGGTTTCTATAATCCACATTCTCCAAATGTAACTGTACAAAACCACTACCATTATAAATATTCTCCAAAAAGTCTTTTTATTATACTAATCATTAAGAAAAAACTTTACCATCTTAACTTGTACAATTGTCAAATAATCCTAATGCTAAATAGATTATTAGTTTAAGGATTTAAAATATATGCCATACATGACTTTCCTAATTCCTATGGATCTTTGGGGGTAAGAAATTTGGGGTTAATCAACATAGGTAGGTATGAAATCAGATACAAACAAATCTGTCTTTTTCACTCCAGCATGTTAACGAACTTCTATGCCCATCCCATCGCTTAAGGAGATATACCTTACTAAATCACTCCATGGATATCTGGTGTTTCCAATCAACTGATGTCAAGCTCTTGCAGTGCACTTGCACTTACAAAAGCCCGCTATGTTGGGCCAAGCGATTTAGGCGCTTTGGGTTCTCTTTGAGATCTCAAGTTTGAGACTCCATGATGATGGTATATATATATAGCCTCCATGATGATAAAAATACAAAAGTCCTCTATGTAGAAAAGTTTTTGGCGTCTATAGAAAGCCAGAACAAATAGGAAGGACATAATACAAGACTGCGCTCACAAAGATAGCATACCAGGAATAAAAAATGTGCAAGCAAGGAAACTGAAAATCAAATTCTATGCAACAATAAATCATAAAACGCACTAGGCCCTGCATATTTTTTTCTAGTATCGTCATAGTGAGGTTGCTCATAAGTTAAACCCTTGTCATGTGACATAACTACTGAGAAACACCCACAAAGAATGGGTTATCATATCTGAACTAACGGAGTTTTTCGTGAGATGACCTAACTGAAAACGGAGAGACACTCAGCAAAGCCTTGGATTTGAGCAAAAAAAAAAAAAAACTCTAGACCAAATGAAAAGTATTTGACATATATAACGTTCTTTTCTTTTTTCTTCAACACCCCAGTTTTCACACTTGCCATCATCCCCTTACCATTCGATCACTCTGACAACTACTTACCATCCTGAAATGAAACCCTCTGAAACTATTTGATCACTGCACTACCCACAAAATTTGCTTTACTTCTAGATACAACTGCTAACTTACAGCAAAAAGTTTCCTTGTATTCAATTTCATATTAAGTCTCCATTTCAATACCTAGAAGGCTAGAATTAGTGATATGTGGATATATTACAATTACAGTTTTCCATCTCTTTCCCGTAAAGATTTTGTGTACAAATTCATTCCATGAAAGATGATTAAAGAAGTCAACTGTGATTCAAAAACGCAAAAACAAAATTCATTAAATGTATACAACGTGAGAGACTCAACCATTGATGAGTTATATATTTTTGTAGGATCTATCTACTTTGATACAACTGAAGAAAGCCTTCCTGGTCAGTAGAATAGATCCATCTATCATTCAACCTAGTCTAAAGCCATACTATGTGGATTGTCCTAGTTGCTCTAAACCCAGCTCTTAAGCTAGCTCTGACACTTTTTGACACACTCCTATGACCTATGTCAAATTGTCAATAAATTGCTAACCATGTTATTTTGACCCCCTAATTGTATTTAGAGAGACAAAAACATGCATAAAACACCAAAGCAAGCCAATGTATAAAACAGCAGTAACCGCTAACAACTGCCTACTTTTTTATTGCTACAAAAATCCTTCATGTATGCTTCCTGAACTCTGTTATAAACACCATTTTCGCAATTAATAGATTACATGGGAAAATTGCAGAGCTAATCTTGGTTATTGCAGATGACAATCAGAATTCAGAACATAAAGAATTACAGATATGGTCTAAGAAAGGAGCATTCCTGTTGAAGTGAATTCAATATTCTTAATTCATTATAATTACTAGGCACGGGGCAGAGCATAGAAGCATATAATTTTAGGGGTAATGACAGATGGGGGCCCATTTTTCGGTCCCAAAACACATAATGCACCTAAGTTTTAAAACACGATTTTGGAGGTACCTTAATTTTGGCTTCATCTGTAAATCACTAACGGTGTTAGAATTTGTGTTAAATGGCAATTCTACCCTCCATTTATAGTCCTGTTCTTATGAGTTCATCCATGAAAATATTAAAGTTCCAGTGAACAAATGAGTTTATCATATAAAAAATTGCATTTGCTTAGAGGATCAAGAAGAAGTATCCAAATGAGTTTTACGTAAGAAAAAAAAAATGCATTTGCTTAGAAGAACAAGGAAGTGGGCTAATTAAATCATGTAACTTGTGTTTATTTGTATTTTTTTAATTTTCTAATAAACCCAGTTACCGGCCGCCGGGGAATGCAAACTTTGAAGTTTCCGGCACCGGAAACTTCAAACCTTGAATTTCTCGGTAACGGAAAACTGAGTTTCCCATATCAATACAGATCTTGGTGCCACAATCTGTAAATTAAAACTAAATTTTGAGTTAATCTTTGCTAACTAAAACTCAAAACTCATGAACCAAAGATTAAACTTCTTTTTACTGTGAGTGTTGTTGCAGACCTTGACAAGTTTTTGAAACTTGACTAACAAATTGAAAACACAAGTTGAGTAACAAATCAATTGTGCACACCAGAACACAAACCAAAATCACAAAAACGGATATTATAACAAATTGAAATCAGATCTAACAATCTTGAGTCCAATCACAAGTTCCTTTACTTTCAAACAGCCACCGGTCCTCTCCGATTTAGATGGCGGAGAAGAGGTGGCTCTGTTTCAATCTTGTGATGATGGAATCTGTTTTGAGACCGAGCTCAGATTCGAAAAGATTTGATGTGTAGCTCCGGCGACATGTCTGATGATGGAGGGAAGGAGAAGGCCATTTCGATAGTACTTTTAATTTCGCCAGCAGCATATTCGAACAACGAAGGAGGGAAGAAGAAGGCATACACTTGTCTGCTTGTGGGATTCATTGAAGAATGGTTTGAACAAGGAGGCTAGGGTATTTTGGGGAAGAAGATAAAATTAAATGGTCATGTGCATTGCACATGACCATAAATTTGAAATTTTCCGCTATATTTAACGGTTGACGGATGGAGCCAAAATTAAGGTGCCTCCAAAACTATGTTGTAATACTTAGGTACATTATGTGTTTTGGAACCGAAAAATGGGCCCCCATCTGTCATTATCCCATAATTTTATGCTACTTCATTAGTTGGATCAAAAACAGGATACTGAAGTAGAACTCAGAATACAGAATACACTAACCATTACTCAGCAGCACTGTATCTTTAGTCAATCAAGAAAATTTAGCACCATCATTCAAGAGAGTTTGATAACCTTGAAAATTCTAAATCATGGGACTCAGCCTGGGATTATCTTTTTCATCCCTGCAAAAAATAGACCACGTAGTCATCACTAACTACAATGGCAATACAAACTTTCTAGATCCACTTCAAGGACCTATGACTAGTTAACAACACCCAAATGTATGTATGTAGATGAGGGTTTTGGCTTCAGAAGCACAATATGAGTGGGAAAAATAATCATTTGAGTTTTTATAGGACTCGCCCAGGAATTCATTTTTATTTAATTTATACTCATTTAAAATAATTAATCCACAAACATATATTATACATCAACTGGAGCATTTTGCAGTTGAGGATTTTATATTTAGCCCCAACACCCACTAAACTACTCATTCAATTCCTATAGTGAACATAGGAACCATAATATCGCTTCAACTGGGACAACACAATTAGATTTTTCTTCAATTCATAGTAAGGGTTTGTCAAATTTGGATTTAACAATCATTTTATAACAATATTTACCAATAAAATCCAAGCAGGTGTTTGACGATATGCAGTTCATCTTTTCGAATTGGAATGCCATGAGATCAATAACACACCAGGAATTAAAATGAAAAACAACACCCTATAGATTATTTTCAACATTCAACAAATTCAGTTTCAGAGACATTCTAATTCTGACTCAGCTACAAAATAACTGTAAATCAATTACAAAAGTTCACATTACACACATAGAAGGCATAACAACCATACATCAAGTATATGCAAAGAAATGCACCTGAGCTACTCCACAAGGAGCAAGGAGAAGACGCTAATCTCAACAGGTTCCTTGCGGAGGAAATTAATCCACTCCTTGTTCACCTCCTCCCACAGTGTATATCCTAAGTTCAATTGGTGATTCTCAGCTTCAAGATGAAGAGACAGTAAGCTTAATTTAAGTGATATTTGAATTCAGAAACCAAACATAACGAAGAAGAAAGGGTGGAACCTTGTAAAAATTGAGGAGGTGTGAGGTCTGGTGAAGTCGAAAATGGCGTCCATTCTAGGGTTTGGGACGCTGTATCGCATAGGTACGTGCAGTGCCGGGCCATTTCGTCGCAACCGCATGGAAATGCGGTGTGGTTCCCTGTCTCATTTCTCAGAATCTGCGTGCTGTATCGGACAAGGTCAGATCAGAACAAAGAACCAAACGCTGCTCCTCCTGATTTCAGAATTCCAATGGAGGCAAATTCAGTTCCACATAGCTAATTATTTAAATTTTTGAAAATTGTATAGGTTTGTAAAAGAAATTGGCTTCTTCTAATTCAAAAATAAATAAACTCATATGTATTGAAAAACTACATACTCGTTATCTATGGACTTGCATATATTGGAGCTCTACAAGAGTTTTCTCCTCAAGGAGGCTCATGAAGTATCTCTTGTAGTCTACTAAATTAAGCTAAACTCAAGACCCGTAATGTTGTGACATATGTTTTTTTATTGTCAATCGAGTAAAAAGAAAATACAACATGGAATAGATATACATGTTTTTACTAAGGGGTTGTTTGGTAAGTCTGTTGAAAATGTCTATAGGATGAGAGAGAGTCTATAGGAGGTAAAAGAAAGAGAGAGACTATAGGGAATTTGGGTTGTGTTTGTTAAAATGAGTTGTAAAATGAGGTGTTAAAGGAGAGGTAAAAGGAGTAGTGTTTGTTAAATTTTGATGTAAAAAGTAGTTATTTTTGTAAAAAGTCTAAAATGCCCATTTCATTAATTTTTATATTTTTAAAATAGAATAAATGAGAGCCATTGGATTAGATTTTGAGATCTAATATGAGTCGTTCATTTATTCTAAAATCAAAAGACTAGCATGTGTATCGTTTTCAACATCTTCGACAATTTCATTAACCTTTTTTCTGATTCTTTTTCTTACTTAATACATTCATACTTGAATTTTGCGATCCAACACATTAGTCTGACCCAATAAACATGTTGTTAAATTGTGGTGGAGTCCATTGTTGGGACATAAATCCGGGAGGCCCGAGCATATTTGAGAATTGTTGCCATTCATTAAAATTCTCCGGCACTTGAGGAAACCAATTTGGGTATTGACTATAGTTTTGTTGGTCAGTTGGAGAAGAATGTAACGGATTTGAGTTTTCTTTTTCCATCTAAATGAACAGAACACAAATTAGTTTAAGTACTGTCACACAGTTACATTGTTCATATTCTTGGTCGACCAACTAATATAGTTGGTTGACCAATTCATATTCTTGGTCGACCATCTATATTAGTTAGTCGACCAACTCATATTCTTGGTTCACCTATTCATATTCTGCAGAACAACTTCACAATAACAAACACAGTATTTAACCATCTAATATGTAAATATGGAAACATAATAACACTCAACAACAAACAAATGAAGTTAACAAAACTTGACAACATACATACAAAATATAACAATACAATAACCTAAACAACTATACAATACATTTGCAAATATGAAATACATATATAACAAAATATAACAATACAATAACCTAAACAACCAATGATAAATCAGGGACACAATAGGCAACAAAAACATTTCTCTCTCTTCCTATTGGGGAAAAGTAACCATTTCCCTCCTACAACAATTTCAATCTCTCTCTTCCTATTGCTGATGTGGAGGCTGTTGAAGGAAGAGAGAGAGTGTTAACAAACACAAACCTCAGCCTCTACATCCCAGTTGGAGGCTCTATAGGAGGAGATGTCAGTCCAAATAGAGTTACCAAACAACCTCTAAACAGGGACCAAGAGGCCATGTTCAGGAGGTTTCACCTGAGGTGTACCATTTCCAAGACTTGCACGCAGGGGCGGAGCCAAGTGCTTTGATATGGGGTCACGTGACCCCAGTCAAATCAGTAAGAGTTTATATTTAATATGTTAAAATTGGTCTAATTCTATTTTCTACTAGCTAGTGACCCCACTAGAAGAAAATTAGTAACTTCATGCAAAACAGATCAGTAACACGTGGATTGTTAGTTCAAATTTCAAAGTATCTACAAATTGTAAATCAATTATGTGGGGCCCATAAGCCATGGTGTACATATACGGAAAGAGATAAAATTATCTTGTATTATTAAGATAAAATACAATTATAAGTTACTCCTATTATATTCCAAAAGTATTTGTATATTGCTTAAAAAAATTGTAACACAATAAAAAAAAATACATATATTTGTATCCTGTAAAAATAGTATTTGTATAAACAAATTTTTTTAGCGGCTATAAACAATTTTTTAATTGCACTATGTATGTGTTTTTATTTCAAAACTCATTTTTTTATGAATAAATGATTGATGGCATGAAATAAATAATTTTATTTACATAATAGAATTGTACAACTGTATCTTTTGTCTTTTATAGTAAATTTGTTATCATTCTTCTTTATAAAATTGTAATTATAATGATTCTTTTCAAAAGAAAATTAAGAGTTACATTTGAAGTGTATGAAACTAATTTTTGTTAAGCATATTAATATTTTTTGTTATTATAATATTTCATTATATTGTGACCCCACTGAAGTTAAGTTATGGATCCGCCACTACTTGCACGCATATTTATCTATAGTGTATATATGGGTATGTGGAGGTTACCATTAGCTCTCCTAGAATTGGTCCAGAGGCATGGATGGTCCAGCGTCCCATGTGGTGGTCTAACGGGTTGAAGGTCCGGTGGCCTGAGTGGCATGGTGGTTCAGTGACTCGAAAACCCGAGTGGCCTGAAAGCCTAGTGGCTCGGTGGTCTGGTGGATCAAAAATATGGTTGTTGCAAACGCAGATTGCTACAAAATTGGTAATGTTAAGGGTTTATGGTTGAAGACGAGGGTTTGTCTATTAATGTATTAACAAAGTTTGTTAAATGTTACATAGGTAATCTCAATTTTTTTTTACACTAACTCATATTATATTTAATTATATATCAAACATTACAATTGAAGACTGTAAGTCTACCCGCTCTTCTAAATTTGACATAAAACACGACAACCTAGTCGAAACATAAGTCACCTGATTCGCAGACCTACTAACAAGACAAAAATATATACTAGCTACATGCTCAACAAGATTCAAAGTATCACCAATAATCAAACAGAAGACTAACTTTATTCTCCTCTTCGATTTTCACGCTTCCAAGACATGAAATGCATTAGAGTCCAACACAAAACAACTTCCAACAATAAAAGACAAAGAAAAACTTCCAGCATGGAAAGGCGGACTACAACATCCATTAAGGGAATAAAAACAAACTATAAAGCTAATGTAAAAACTAAAATACAAATTACAATAAAAAAACATGAAAAAAATCAATCTATATGTTGTAAACCTATTATCACAAACTAGACAATAATGACAGCAAAGAATGTGATTGACATCTGCAAGTGGATCGAAAAAGATGAGTCAGAAATAACGATGAAACCACAGAAGAACAGAACTAATCAAGTCAACTCTGCTAAATTTGTGTTTATTCGATAGAAGTAATGCACGCGAAAACTATTGAACCAAAACTGACATATAAAGATCGACGATGGTTTAAAGAAAAAACTTTGATGAAGAACTAAAGAGGAGAAAAAGGAGAGTTTTTCTTAGAGGTAAGCTCATTTTTTTGACAAATTTTGTTAATAGTAAACAGAACCATAACATATAATTATTTGCACTTTTCCTTAGTTATTGTACTCAATAATTGAAAGAGCACAATAAGCATAGGAGAAACATAAGATACTAAGGAAATAAGATTCATGGATGTTGATTTTATTCACAAAAGAGGTGGCCAATCTAAATTCCTATTCCCTTCATTACAAAAAATGACCAAAAGACAACTTCAATCATGATGTGTCAATTAGAGAAGAGGTTAGAGACAAGAATCTTATAAGACCAGAAATCAAGAGCAATAAAATAGATATTTCATCAATCAACCCATTGCCATGAAGCTAATAAAGCACATTAACACCTCCCAACCAGGAATGATTAAACAGACCTGTTAAGATTTTGAGGTCTATCCCGAATGAATCAAGGAGAAACCTACGATGAACGCGTGTTGTGAGCGTGCCACAGAATATAACATAATAAAAATTAGTGATCTACCAAGATGTTCTCTTCAATAATCTAATGAATGGACCAAGGAAATCAAGAGCTTTCATCATTATCCAAATACAATATATGGAGAGTATAAGTAAAGTTCAACCCCTCGTTCCCCTCATAGAGCCCACATTCTTGATGTGAATAGCATCTGTAGACTTGCTCATTATCAGGTCAAAAATTATTTACCACGGGATTGACTTCAGGCTCAGATTCACAAACTCAACAAGGAACATCTCTTTTCTTTATCAGGCAGCAAATTCAGCAGTTATCATCTAACAAAACATTCAAGTATGATGTGCTCACATGAAGTCCTCTTCCAGTTCCTGTAACGACTTGTTTGCTGACGCAATTTCTTTGTTAGATGTCATCTTTTCGGAGACCATCAAGCCCTTATAGCTCCTTAGCTCTGCTTGCCTCTCCTTTTCAAGCCTATCCATCTCCTCACGTCGTTTCTTTGAAGGCAAATGAAAGTATGCTGATTAATATTTAAGATGCAGTCTGATCTACAGTTTGAACTTACAAAAAATATCTTACAAACCATTCAACCTAGACAAACAACTTGATAGCATTAGTGTCACCACAACTTTCAGAACACAACAGATTTGATGTTTTAGACTCCTTGCATTTTTGTCCCAAAATAAGTGTCATTCTTTTCTTTTAAGTTAGTTATGCATGAGTTATCAATAATATCCCTACAACAAGTTAGTTAGTATCCCTTCAATTCGTTACCAGACTAGCACATAGAGATATACGAGGAAATGTATAACACTAACTAAATACTCCTTCGTTTTTTTCACGCAAAAAAAATCATCACACTTATTTCGGGATGGAGGGAGTATATATTAACACAGCCTATAAATCAGTCGAACCTTAACATGACGGGTTCAGATGGATATTTAACATCTTATAGGGCACAAACACATTTGTGTCTGACATGCATTTGACAAGACAGGATACTAGAATACTCTTTCTAAATGTATCAACAACTTGATTTTATGAGTCCCAAAATTTTAAAATATTTCTCAACAGAAAATGTGTCTAATATATGTGTCCCTCGTATTTAAATAATACTTATTTAACACCCTAGGACACTTTGATAAACACAATGAAGCACATTAGGACATGTAAACAGATGCAGAACTCTCATCTATTCCCTCACAAATATTTGTATCAATGACTCCTTTAACAAAAACTGATTTTAATTGTTTCAAGAAAAATGTTTTAACTTTTCATATTCTCCACATGGACCAGATCTATATGTCTAAATCATTTATCATTATCATTATTATTATTTTCTTTACTCTCTCCCACTCATATTTTTAGAAAGTGATTTCATAAGATAATAAATGGTTCCTCTTTAAAGCGAATCAACTTAAGTTCTTCAACCGGAAAACACACACACACACAATTGTCTTTCATTCATCTCAATCCTGGCGTCTAATATGTTATATCTCTACATTCTTTGGATTTGATTATAATTTTTCTTAAGATGCTGATATTTCTTTATACAATAGATGATTTATACACCAAAAATATATATTAATTCATTCCGTCCAAAAATGAATGTCCACTATTTTTAAGATGTTATTTATGCATGAATTATGAACAATATCCCTAAGGAAAGTTAATTAGAAGTTTAGAACCCCTTAAGTTAGATACAACAAGATCACAAGAAGGAATAAGGGGAAAAAGTTTAACCATAATCAACT
>JAYMTH010001353.1:0-15320 GCA_036897465.1 Pelargonium australe | reverse complement strand
AAGAAATCGGACTCAACGGATAGGCTGCGTAAGTGGTTAACGGGCCCGGAAGACCTAGGCCTCGACTGATTCGGGCCGCTCAAGGAATCGTCGGACTTGGAGGAGCAATCGACAGTCATTGGAACTCCTCCAGGCGTGGCCGTGGCGCTGGTGTTGAGGGATGGGGATGGAGAGGGCAGGTCCATGGAAGAGAGGTCGAAGTCGGAGGGGTCGAAGAGGAGGAGGTCGTCGAAGCGGAAGGAGGTGTCGGAATGAGCCCTCCGGTGGTAGACGCCGTCGGTGAGTTGGGGAGGAAGGGAAGTGGCACATCTCTATAAATTTGAGAAAAAGACGAGGGCAAATTCGTAATTTAAGTTATTTATATTTTAAATTTTTTTTTTTTTTTGCCAAATCAGCGCAAGTAAACGGAATCTGTTAAAAACTTGACGGTAGAGACCATGACAGAACACAATTTTTCATTTTTTGGATTATCACGTAACAACTTAAAGTTCAGGACTATAAAATTGATAGTTCAGGATCACTGGAATGTTTTTCCAAACCTGTTCGGATGTAATGAGATCAAGAATGATAGATCCTCTTCATCTTATTAAAAAGTGGTGTATATACGAAGATTTATGACTTGACGACGTGGCGTTGCAAAATGTAGAGCTCATTGTGGTCTCATGGATTGCATAATTCTATGTGTACCATTCTCGAATGTCTCAGTTGAATTTTGGGACATTCACTTGCCATGGTGTGACGTGTAGTGACACGTGGAATAGAAATATGGTGACATTTACAAGTAGTGAACATGGAGTAATGAAGGACATGAGCAAAGTATGATGGAAATGTTGGAGCTACAAGTTCAAATTCTTAAGGAATGTAATAATCTCAGCATCAAATAGGCCAAACAAAAGTGATAGAAGATTTGACAATCATTTATAGGAAGATGCTCATATGAGTACAAATACCTGTATATTTCATGTCTTTAACATGAAGTTGGCTTCATCAATAGACAACATTTTCAACAATTTGCCAGAAGGAAAGACACTCAACAATTGAAAAACAAATATAAAGTTACAGTTGCCAATTCAATGATCATAGGATAACAAATCCCATTATATTGCAAGCTATTATGCATTCCATGAAACTGTTATTCTGGAAATTCAAACACTAAAATTACACATCATTACGAACGATAAAAACCGTAAATTAGATTTCCCCCAATTTCATCCTTTCTCTTCTTTGTTCTAATTCTGTCCCCGCCCGCTAAAACAAATTCAGTTCACAGATTGTACAATGTCTTTGGTGTATGTCCACCCAGCTCGTATCCTATCTATATATCCAGTCGCCGCTCTTGCGTGCTCTTTCTAGCTGCCGGTCAATGCTTTTCCTAGCTTTGTCATGGTATTCAACGCTCCTCCGAGACCTCTCCATCTGGTAAGACCTCTCCATATGGTCGAAAGAGATGTTTAACTTGTCTATCTTCTCGATTTTACTGAACTTGTATTCTTGAATTTTCAGTTTCTCGGATCTATCAACACTTTTCCTTGGTTTCTCCCTCTGATCTGTACTTTTCCTTGGACCCTCGTAACAATCCACACTTTGTCTAGACTGCTGGATTCGATCTATGCTTTTCCTTGAGCCATTCTTATGGATAGGCCATCTTCCAACTGTTGATATAAACTTCTTGAGATGCCGAAGATATTCTGGATACAGTTCCAGATTACAGTGGTTTCCACCTTTCACCCACAAAGGCTCGTACTTTTCTTGGCACAATTCCCATAGATGCTTGCCATGAGAGCAGTCAACTACTTCATCAGCAGTTCCCTGAATAAGCAAGTAGGACAAATATCAAATGATGTGTCGCTGTATCTTCATGACTAATGCAAGGATTATGCGTCTAAGTCCATATAAAAACAAGCAGATGCGGAAAAGTGGTCAAATACTCGAATGAAAAGCAGATTTACGTTTGCTTTTCTGAGAAGCAATGATGTGTGTTTCTAAGAAACTCATCAATAAAATAGTAAGATACAACTTTTAAGAAAAAAGATATCGAACAACTCAAAGCCTCAAGCAGTTGCATAGTTTGCTTCACAAACACACATCTACTCACCTTTTTATAATAACTAACATGAAATATAACAGAAGGTAGAAATTTCGTTAACTCTAGAGGTCCAAACAATACAAATCCTTTTACTGGTGAAATGATCAATATCTTGGACATTGATGTTACTATATAAATAATTTTAATAGAGATGAAACAATGAGAAAGTCATTACACATGTCATGTAATGTAGCATTTAAAAATCACACGATATCAAATGTTTCAATCTTTGAAGCTTGAAATTCCAAATGAGCTTAGGCACCTTCTGTAACCCAGTTTATTGGATACACATGCCTAGAACTAATCAGGTTTTCAAGAATCTCTCACTATTATATTTATGACACCACATTAATATATACTCCCTTCATCCCAAAATGAGTTTCTTCTTTTATTTTTGGTAGGATAATTATGCATGAATTACCAATACTAAAAAAAAAAAAAAAAAGTTAGAACCTCTTGAGTTTGTCACATGGGGAGGAAAAGCCACTTATTCTTAAATAAGGAATACAAGATACTCATTTTGGGACAGAAGGAGCATGATCTATTGCCAGCACTTCAAGCAAAGATAATCGGGATACTTTCTTATTTACATGGTGTCCAACTCTTCTGTATGAGTCAGTAAGCATGATTGATTGCTACAAATTAGTCCTCGTTATAAACTGTGTGTAAGAGACTAAACATAATAAATGAACTTGCTTAGTCCATAGAATTCCAAAATACCAAAGATTGAATTCTGAATACTTACATGAATCACAAGCACAGGACACTTGACCAGTGGGATTTTGTCAATATTCTGCATGATATAAATGTAAATTCATGATCAAATACGGGGAAGATGAATGAATATTTCATAGATATAGTAATACCAAGTTAAAATAGCCAAGGTAAATTTAATTAACCTTATAGATGTCAAACCAGTACGTCCGCTTCACAGGATACATAACTCTTAAGCCTGAAAGTATAGGACTGTGAAGAACAACAGCTTGAAGTTTAGGTAGACGGGCAGCAAGATCCAAAGTAGGGCCACTTCCAACAGATTGGCCATAAAGGATGATATGTTCCTGCTTAGTACCATAGCTCTCTTCAAGACACTTATATGCAGCCTCTATATCTGCATAAGTATTATGCTCACTCGCCTGCAAAAAGGAAAACACAAATACTTTAGACAATGTTGCATGCTATATTTATATATCCAGCACAAAACGAATACAAGTTTGGAAAGACTTTACCTTTCCTGATGATTGACCATAACCTGAGTAGTCATACCTGCATATATCGAAATGAGAAATTAGTGAACAATTTCAATACCTTATGCTTGAGCTTAACTAAGATCTCAGCTACCACTTAGATACATACAGATGACTCCAAGCTTCCTTCCATGATTTATCAACAGCCAACAGCATGTATAAAGTAAAAGAAATTAGAAAGAAAAAAAAAGGATGATAAAGTTTTTCTGATGACCTGATGTTACCACCTAATGAGTGAGGATATTGTGCGCACATATGTGCACACACACATAGGTTGAAATAATTCAAGCAAAATTGGACTCTATCATTTATGATATTTGGTAAAATTACTTCCAACTTGGTGTGCAACTTCAACAGAAGGTGTGCTTGCGCAATGAAGACTACCCTGTCGCAATAAAGACTACCCTATCGCATAAAACATTGAAATTTTCTATTTCTTTTTCTAGGATTTTCACTCAACAAGGTAATAACTTTTCAAGCAAGTAAAAAAATACGTAAATCATATTTAAAATCTTGGTTAGCCTACTATTAGTGTATACACTAAGCACAAAATCTAAAGATGACTGTGACTGCAGCCAATTTTCAGTTTTTGAAGTCAATGCTACATGTTTTCATGCCCGTTTAGGTTGTTTAGCAAATGGCCAGATATTCAGGTTCCAAATTCTAATGTTCAACCATGACCTCAACATGAAATTGTGAAGCACATGCAGTTTAACCAAGTTGCTTAAGTATTTTACTTGGGAGTTTCAAAAAGTTGTTAGAGATGGTCCACCAAAACATAGTTATCCGGTTTTCTCAGGAGCCTTATTACTCTCTTCCGCAAAAACCCCAGATTCAAGATCTAAGTAAGTTATAAAGAGAGCAACAAAAGTTAAAATCTTATGTCCCCTTCCCACAACTTTCTTGCCATATGCGACCCAATTTATTAAGCTAACGAAACAATTTGAATAAGCCAAAACTGATTAAGACCTTCCATTTTCAAATCCCAACAATCAAACTACACTTAACAATCATACCAAAATTAGCAAAAAGAAGAAGCATATTTACAAATAAAAACAAAACCCAATTCCAAATACAACCCCTTGACTTTAAGTACCCATCCATATACAAAAATTCCAACTTAGCTTACCTTAAAACTCTATAAACAAAAACCACTTTCCCTTTCATCAAAACAAGCAACTCTGATCAATTTCACACATCCACAAGAAGCAGACACACACAATCACACACAATACCCACAAATAGAAACAAAATCTACAGTTTTGATCAACTGGGCAGTTCTAATTCACTAAAAAAATCAACAACCCAGTTCCACAGAGGAGAAAACAACATGAACCCAGATGGTTAGAGAGAGCAAATTACCCCAAGAGATTAACTTTCAAGTGGATGCTGAGTTCGACGAAGAGCTCGTACATCTGCCCAATATCAGCCGCATTCCCATGGGAGTACAAAAGGGTGGAGGAGGCCATAGGGTACCTGACGTACACCGCAGCAATCTCGTTTCCTCGGCGCGTCGGGAGGCGCAAAACGTCGACGTTTTCGCGGTGCGGAAACGGGTCCAGGAGCAGCAACCCGGTGGCGTGGTCCTTGAGCAGCTTGTAGGAAGGTGGGCTCGGCGGGAAGAAGGCAAATTTGGCGGCCATGGACGACGTCACGCCACCCATATTCGTCTCAAACCAGTGGATCTCCGATAGCAACGAAACAATCAGAAGAAAATTGGCATTTGGTTGCGGTTGGTTCCAATATTCTGTTACAGGGAAGAAAATGGAAGTTGCTGGTGTTTTTTGTCTGAGCGATGAGTTGGGTCTCTCTGTCCAGAAGGGAGTGAGCAATTGTTTTTGTGTTGTTGTAGCTGATCCATACGTTTTTTTTTTTTTGAAGTTTTTGAGGGCTATGATAGGTTCACGCGGTTGATTCAATTTCTGCTCCGTGAGACCGTATACGTACGTGTTGTTGTGTGGTCCCATCCCATCATGTGTCTCTTTTTTGCTGTTTGGGGCTTCCTCTACAGCTCTACTCAAAATTTGAAATTACAATTTCAACTACAAAATTTTAATGCTTCAATTATTGGTATGTTTTTGTTCAATATTCACTTTAATTCCCGATGTGCATTTATTATTTTGATTCGGTGAGATTAATCTAATACATTGTTTTGAGATTAATCTAATACACGTTTCACTTGCGTTTTTTTCTTCACAAAATAAGTGTATTTTTTTTTTACAAATTAGTTATGCATAAATTATAAAGAGTATCATATAACATGTTACTATCTTTTAAATTTGGTATAGATTCATTGAATTTTGTTATTGTGCGTGGAGATTGATTGTAAATGATCGGAGACATCAAATGCGAGTTTTAGAAAACAAAATGTTTAATTGTTCATTCGGGCCAATTGAGCGGCAACTCCAAATGTCAGTGATTTTATAAAATTGAACGAGCGTTCTATTATTGTGACTTTGAATGATTGTTCAATCTCTTTAAACGGTCATTTTTTCAGAGCAGTAGAGTATGATATATGTTTTCAATTTGAGCTTTTAGATATAAGTATAAAATAGCCAACTTAATTGCAAACAACAGTAAAAGAGAATAAAGGTAAGAACATCATATGTATGAGAGCATTAAAATGAGTGGAACTGGGGTCATATGAAGTTTTTTATTATATGAATCAAAATTTTATAACTCTGATAGTCAATAAAACATTTCAAGTGCAACCCGTAATGTAGTCTATACAACTCTACACAAAAAGTGGTATTAGAGCTCATGGTTTTAGAATTAGGGTGAAAAACGAAATGAGAAGAAGGTAAGGGTGTAAATATGAAAATAAGAAAAAGTTGAGGGGTGGAAATGTAAAAGAAGGTATTAAAATAGTATGACACAGGGTTTACAGGTTGTACCATTTGATTACACGTGGCTCTATGATTTCCAGGAGAAACACTTTCGGCATCCATGTGAAGTGAAGGATCAAGAACAAGAAGTTCCCTTTCCTTTTTTTTTTTTTTTTTTTTTTATTGGAGATTCTTAATTCATAACTGACTATTGCATCCACTTAATGCGATGAGTAAAAATTAAATGTTGTCTGCTATTTACATAATGTTTAATAACATTATTGCTTCTCATTAATATGTGATCAATACATTTATCCTTATTTCAGGTCTATCAGGAGTTGAATGCAAAAGTAAGGGATGCTGTGATTTCTCTGGTATGCTTCCGTATTTTACTCAACTGCACGTCATACTCCATTGCTTTCCTAATGCAGATAAATTAATAAAGATTTTTGTCAAATCAGATTGACCAAGAACGTGAGGGAGAGCAGATTGACCGAGCTTTATTGAAGAACGTCTTAGATATATTTGTGGAAATCGGAATGGGGCAGATGGACTACTATGAAAATGATTTTGAAGCGGCCATGCTTAAGGATACTGCTGCATACTATTCTCGAAAAGCTTCAAACTGGATTCTAGAAGATTCGTGCCCAGATTACATGCTAAAAGTAAGCTTTGTTTCTTTGTGGCTTGTGCTACTTAGCTAAATCATATTAATATGCGTTTTTTTTAATGTGTGATGCATCTTGTGCCAATTCAGGCTGAGGAGTGTCTGAAACGAGAGAAAGACAGGGTTGCACATTACCTGCACTCCAGTAGTGAGCCAAAGTTGCTGGAGGTTTGTTTACATTGTTTTGAAATAGTCTTGCATATAGTGGGTGGATATTGTGCAAAGATACCTGAGTGTTGATTTTTATCATGACCTCTCTGTATTCCTGGACTAATCTGTACTTCTTTGCAGAAAGTTCAACATGAGTTGTTATCAGTTTATGCGAACCAGTTGCTTGAAAAAGAGCACTCTGGATGTCATGCATTGCTCAGAGATGACAAGGTACAGTGTAATTATATGTATTAATCTTCTGAGATCTGCTTTCCGATATAAATCCCAAATTAAGATTTTTTTTATTATCATTTTTTATAACTTCATACTATTTTAGGTGGAAGACTTGTCAAGAATGTTCCGGCTCTTTTCAAAAATACCTCGAGGCTTAGATCCTGTATCAAGTATATTCAAACAGGTAAGCGGCCTTTACTTGCGTAACATCTCTCCCTCTGTATCTCTCAAGTAACAATTCTTTCTTTGTTGCATTTTTAACTTCTCTTTGATGTGCAGCATGTTACTGCTGAGGGTACAGCATTGGTCAAACAGGCTGAAGACGCAGCAAGCAACAAGAAGGTTTGTGTGTGTGTGTGTGTATATATTTTAATTCAAATTTCATTCTCTATGATTAGCTTCTATGGGGTTCTTTTGTCTACTAATTCTTGTATCTTCATTAAAGGGTTTCTGCACAAGATTATCTCTAGTTGTGGCTTATAGCTGTTTTAATCTCATCATATTAGACTTGTTAATTATCTGTTAGTTTGCTTTTTTCTAGACACGTAAGGAAGCTTTTGAAGTATTCTGCAACAAGGGTGTTGCTGGAAGTTCTAGTGCTGAACTTCTAGCCACTTTCTGTGATAATATTCTTAAGAAAGGAGGGAGTGAAAAGCTAAGTGATGAAGCGATCGAGGAAACATTAGAAAAGGTTCACTCTGCTATTTCCTTAGCATTCTGTCTTTGTTTCTGTAGATGTTAAGCAGCATGAAATAAAAGCAAACTAACAAGGTGTCTAAATATTTCTTGTTGCCTTGCAGGTGGTAAAGCTGCTTGCTTATATCAGTGACAAAGATCTATTTGCTGAATTTTATAGGTAAATAGTCTTAGTTGTAAATTGGTTTGTGTCAGCATTGTTCAATGAACATCAAATTTCCTAATTTTTTAATTTACTTGATTCCTGGCAGGAAAAAGCTTGCTCGGCGGCTTCTTTTTGACAAGAGTGCTAATGACGACCATGAGAGAAGTATACTGACAAAATTGAAGCAGCAATGTGGTGGTCAGTTCACCTCAAAGATGGAGGGAATGGTCAGTTGTGCAATATTAACCTTCTGAACTGGCAATGTCATATGCAGGGTACTTGGTGGAATAGTTTTCTCGGTTCATGGTCTTGATAGCTTCTTTTTCTTCTAGGTTACGGATTTGACATTGGCAAGGGAGAACCAAACTAGTTTTGAGGAATATCTGAGTAACAATTCAAATGCAAGTCCTGGAATTGATTTGACTGTTACTGTTCTGACCACCGGCTTCTGGCCAAGTTACAAGTCATTTGATCTCAACCTTCCCGCAGAGATGGTAGGCTCAGATCTCTGTTAAGATAACACTTCAAAAATAATTGCCAATGCATAATGACCTGGAAAATCCTCCTGTGGTACTATCATCTCATTTCATTGATCACTGCTATTTCAGGTAAAGTGTGTTGAAGTTTTCAGGGAGTTCTATCAAACAAAAACAAAGCACAGAAAACTTACATGGATATACTCATTGGGAACTTGTAACCTCAGTGGGAAATTTGAACCAAAAACCATGGAGTTAATTGTGACAACATATCAGGTAATTTCTTCTAGAATTTATATCCATTGAGTATATTTGACTTGGGTGCAGCTCTTATCTTGTTGCTAATTTTGAGGATTTATGTTTTATAGGCTTCTGCGCTGCTGCTATTCAATTCGTCAGATAGACTGAGTTATTCAGAGATAATGACTCAGTTAAACTTGACTGATGATGATGTTGTTAGACTACTTCACTCCTTGTCTTGTGCAAAGTATAAGATTCTTAATAAAGAGCCAAGCACAAAAACCATTTCTCCCACTGATCACTTTGAGTTCAACTCCAAGTTTACAGATAAAATGAGGAGGATTAAGGTACTGAACTTTTGTTTTTAAATTTGTTTGGCTGTATTGTTTTGGTGTTCGTTCCAAATGACTGATTTGTTCAACATGCAGATTCCCCTTCCTCCAGTTGATGAGAAGAAGAAAGTAATTGAGGATGTTGACAAAGACAGACGGTATGCCATTGATGCCTCAATCGTGCGCATCATGAAGAGCCGGAAAGTTTTGGGTCACCAGCAGTTGGTTATGGAATGCGTCGAGCAACTAGGTCGCATGTTCAAGGTTTGGCATTTTTCGGGTCGTCTTCAATCAGTTTCTCATATCTTTCCATACTGTTATTATAGCTCAGTGGTGGTTGTAAATGTATTTTGCAGCCCGATTTCAAGGCAATTAAAAAGCGAATTGAAGACTTGATCACTCGGGATTACTTGGAAAGAGACAAAGACAATCCCAATCTATTCAGATATCTGGCTTGATATTTTCTGGTCGAATATCGAAATGATCAAGTAAGTGTCTAATGCTCTGCTGCAAGTAGCATAAAGGGGACTATGAGTTGGTGGTGGAAGTGTAGAGAGCAGAATGTAATGGAGTTGCCACCATGTGGTGCCTCAATTCTGGAGATTGAGACTGGTTGTACATTTTGCTGCCTCCAGGGCCCACCGCTATGCAAACTACTACTATACATGGGGCTCCATGTTGTAGAAATTGTATTGATTCCATAAATTGGTCCACTCACCTGGCATCTTCTCTCTGTTTAGGCCTCCTCTATGTCTTGGATTTAGTTGATTGATGCTTGTTTGTCAATTGTTTCTTAACTGAGGAAAAAAAAAAAATGTGTATTTTAATCTTAAGTTGCATTTTCAGATATGTCAGTTTTCATTAGCCTGAACGTGGCTTTTAACATTTCTCTTCCCTCTTTGTGCAATGATAGGGGAAGTTTTAGTATTTTACCTTGTCACTTTATGGTTTGTCATGGTAATATTCATTTGTTGTCATGGTAATATTCAGTTGTGATGGCTTTGTCCTTGACTAAAAGGACAAACAGGTTCTTGGTAAATATTGTCCTATTAGATGGTGATTGGTGACCAAATTATATGTGTAACGTTTAACCCGTATCCGTCTATACTCATGAATTGAGTGAAAATGTGTTCAATTAGACTATTGCAATTTACATGCACTTGTTATATCTCAAGTCTTAAATTTCATAAGCCATCAACATCTCATGGAACAAGTGGTAAACTTACCACTTTGGATCTTCAGTGGCTCGGTTTCGGATTCTAGGGGGGCCTTATGTTTTGTCTTTTGTAAAAACTGTTCTCAAGAGACTTGCGTCTGCTTGTTCCTTGAGAATTTTGAGTTTTCGATTTATTTTCATGCTTTTTATTCTTCAAACACTTGGGTAGAATTTTGCATGATCCTAGAGTTTCAAAGAAGTTGTGCTCTGCGGAAGGACAAGAGAGCCTGGTAGGTGATCACTTAGGGTTATGCTGGAGGCTGCTGGCATGCCTTCCGATTGGCTGCGCGAGCTCTTGGCTTCCTCCTGGGACTGTTGTGCTGTGCACTCGTTAAAAAACTGTCTGCATTAGCATTATAAGGTTCGCCTCGTGGGGCTCGTTGGTCTTTTCATTTCCAAAGTATTATTTTGGTGATGTTGAAGATCCACTACTCTGGCGAACAGGGCAGCCTTCCCCTCGACTAGTGTATTCTGGCCGTCTTCAGAATAGACATCTCTAAGTTCCATCTAGACAACTCTAAGTTCCATCTACTGGCATACATTCGAGCTGAAAGTGTTCTCGAGGTTGATACCCACTCGTTGGGGAGCTGAAAGTGTGCTCATGCCTCTTGAAGAATTACACGGAGGCATGAGCACAACAAAATGGGATTAGCTCCTAATGGTTCTAGAAGTTCAAGGAATGAAGCTCATTCCGGTTCAAAGGTGGAAGATTTTGTTGGCTTTCGATCAGAGACATTCCATTCCATCTTTGGAGTGCGAAGACCATTGAAAACCTAGCTAAACATGAGGGCATGCCTATCGATATCAATCCGCCTACGCTAAAAGGTCACCATCTGGATCAAGCCCAAATCCTGATCCACACCCAGTCAATGCTACCAGTTCACAAATTGGTCCAGTTAAAGCACAATGGCCACTGCTACAACACACTAATGGTGGAATGCATGGTGCCAAACCTCTTCCCAGGAGATCATATGTCCAACCCCAATCTGCCATCAGATAGCACGCCCTCATCGGAATATACGCCGGAAGCCTCGCAAAAAAGCCATAAATCTCAGACAATAGGATTCGTTGAAGTTGATGACAATTCCAACATTAATACACTGGTTGGACCGGTGGATAGAGGCTTAGACCCCCCACCAAATACGACCCCCTAGTTCCCGTTAGGTTTTGAGCCCCAAGATGCTTTAAATTCTCACATGGTCCAAGGTATATTAAAATCTCTCGTGCTCCCACTTACAAGTGAGCAGTCACAACATCCCACTCACAAAGTTGATGATGAACTATTAAAGGCCACATGCACCAACACCAATGCAAACTTACATTCTCAAGGCAACCCTTCCTCTGTTGCGCTCACCAAAAAAATTCCTCATACAGTTTGATTCTACCCAAAATATCATAAGTATTTCGGCAAATCGCAAACCAACACGTGGCGTCCGAGCGTCACGTCATTCAAGGCTCCGAATCCAAGTCCGGAAGGTCAAAGAGCGCACGTGCCCCGAAAGACAAATCTCATCCCGCTGGCGACGACCAACGTCGCCCGGCGGTCCCCGAAGCCATGACTTCCCCTGAGGCGCTCGACGAACAACTCTCGGAGCCCCGACATCTCCAAGGTCATTCGACGGTCTACCGGGAGTCAAGTGCCCAAGCCAAAACACTGTAACATGGTTACCGAATACTATTACTACACTAATGTTTATACTTATATTTCATCAACATTAATGCTGGGAAATTTTAAAGCCATAATTCTTAGTTTTCGCCCAAAATTTCCAAGCAACAACCGAAATGGGTGCCGGAATTAATGTTGCACATATTTCCCTGATCCCCAAAGTTAGCTCACACTAAATGAATATAGGCCAATTATTTTAGTGTCTTCGGTCTACAAGATCGTATCAAAAACCCTAGCCACCTGCTTGAAATCAGTACTACCATCACTCATCAGCAAAGTACAGAGTGCTTTCATCAAAGATAAACAAATTATGGACAATGTGTTGATTGAAAACGAGCTGATTCATACAATGAAACAAAATAACTCCTCGGCAGCCATGCTCAAGCTTGATTTTCAACAAGTTTTTGATAGAGTGGATTGGGATTTTATGGATTTCTGTCTGGCTAAGATGAGTTTTGACGATAAATTTAGAGGTTGGATTCGTGGATGCCTTCACTCATCTATAACAGTATTGATCAATGGTTCTCCCTCAATTTTTTTTTTATGGCGAGCAGGGGCCTCAAACGGGGATGTCCCCTATCCCTTTTTTTCTTCATCATAGTTGGTGAAGTGCTCTATCTACTCATCGAGGAGGCCAAAGAGCGAAATAAATTCAGAGGTATTATGGTCAGGAATCTTTCTATATCCCACCTCCAATTCGCGGATGACACCGTGATGTTCTTGGACATATCAATCTTTGGCAGTGATTTTATTAACGTAAGGAAGCTTTTATCCAGTTACGAAATAGTGTCTGGCCAGTGCATCAACTTAAGGAAATTGAAGGTCGTTTAACTCTGATGTGTCAAACGTCCTTATGGCAGAGAAATTGGATTGTGTGCCGGAACACCTTCCACTGCTCTACTTTGGTTTTGACCTGGGCTCCAACCCAAAGAAAAAGTCAACATGGGTACCCATAATTGACAAGTTCAGAAACAAGCTCTCCATATGGCAAGAAAAATTCATATCATTAGGGAGAAGAGTAACCCTAATTCGTTCCACACTCACATCACTCCCCCTCTATTACATGTCAATATACAAAGCTCCAAAGTTAGTAATTCGAGAACTCGAAAAGATCAAACGTCGTTTTCTTTGGGCGGGAAGTCCAGACAAAAAGGGCATAAGCAAGGTGAAGTGGGTCGTTGTGTGCTCTCCGAAATCAGTAGGAGGATTAGGTTTTATTCCTCTTCTAGTAGCTAATCTTAACCTCCTTGCGAAGTGGTGGTGAAGATTTGCAAGCGAGCGAAAATCTCTTTGGAAGATGGTGTTATGCCAAAAGTAGGGCAAGAGAGATTCGAAATGGAACCTCGAGTCTTTGGGGAATTCACGTGCCTCACCCTTGTGCAACACATCATTAGATTATAAGAAGAAAGTGGTTTCTCGAAATTATTCGGTACTAAAGGAATCAGATGGGCACTTGGTAATGGAGCTTCTATCAAATTTTGGATTGACATATGGTCTCAAGACCTTCGACTAGTGCAAGTTTTTCCAAGGCTTTTCATGTTGTGCCTCACAGAAGAAAGGAATATGGCCTCCCATTATCGACTCGACCTTGTCCCTTTGTGGCAGATCCAATACCGAAGAAGACTTCGGCCATGGGAACAAGAATGCCATAACAGACTATCTAGTATCTTGTCAAACATGCATCTCACATCAACCAATGGCTGGCCTTTGTGGGTTCAGGATAAAAAAGGAAAATTCACTGTAAGCAAAGCCTTCACAGCACTCTCGGACAAAATCCAAGTCAAGATGAACTTCTCTAACATTCTTTGGCAACCCATGATCCCTCCTAAGCTGCAGACCTTTGCATGGCTTGTTGCTCTTAAGTGCATCCCTACAACTTTATTTTTGAAAAACAGGGGTATTCCATTAACTATTTCACAATGTTTCTATGTTTTTTGTAAGTAGGCCTTTATTTTTTAGGAAAGAAATCACATTCTTCTTCACTGCAGCTGGACAAAAGAGCTCTGGAACCTGATCTTAAGATGGTGGTCAATGTCGACTATTTTCCCACTTGAGGTTGACGACTTTGTTTCCTAGTGGCCATCTCCAATTCGTGACTCTAAAAAGCCGAAGAACATATGTTATATGAGGTGCTCTTTAGAAACAGTGTTCAACCTATTTATGTAGAAATGAGGTGCTCTTTAGAAACAGTGTTGTCCTCCCCACAACTGCCTTTGACAGTGTCAGGTTCCGTTCATATGCAACTATAAATGCTCACCTACAAAGTTTGGCAAGCTAACTCACTTTTGAAAAATGGAAAGCTGACCCTCTATCCATTTCATCACTGTTGTAAGTTTTGTGTTTTCAAGTAGTGTTCTTTGTACTTTTGTTACATGAATACAAGTACCTATTTGCGAATCAAAAAAGAGAAAAAAAGTGCTTTTACTCAGACATTTTCAAAATGCATGTGATATACCTTTGGAAAGCTAGATGAGTCTAGTTTCAAATGCAACTGACCTTGTAATTTTTGGAGTTTTGAACAAAGAGATATGATCATTTTAGTGATCAAAGGTCATTCTCTCAATTCTAGAAAACAAGTATTATCTTCACAAAATCTTGTGTTATCAAGTCATGCTCTAGTTTTAACTTTATCAACACTATTGCATGCACCAAATGAGGATGAAGACAAAATATAAGAGTCTCAAATAGACTAAAATAGGGTGGCTAAAGTTTTTTACCCTATGTCAATGTGTAAGTATGATTTCAAGACTTATATGACCACTCTTGCACTCAATCTTTCTTTTTAACATTATTTTGAATTTTCAACAAGTTTTTCAAAATCACAACAGTCATATTTTGGCCTATAAAAACTCTCACTTGCTTTACCATTCAACAACTCGCTTCATATGTTATTGTTCTCAAAATTTCCAACATAAAGTCTTCATCTTTCTTCAGAGAAAAATAATTTTGAGAGCTTAAGATTTACATGTTTTAAAAATGTTTTCAAAGGTATAAACTAATAGTTTCATATCTTTTGATCTTTGAAAAAATTATATTTTGTTGTGAAATCTTTTTCAAGAATATTGTTGTGCTCTCCTAGAAAATTATTTTGAGATAATATTTTCTCTCAATCATCTTGAGCAATGTCATTGATGTAAGAATACTCACTCATATTATGGGTCATAATTATTAGGACCCAATTAAGTTCATGAGTAAGATAATAAACATAAGGTGGTCCATATTCCTATACCCTTAAGTTCTCACCTTTCACATTCTGTAACTGCTATTTTATTGCTCTTTGATGGGAAGAGCGATATGAAGCTATATATATAAATTGGTTTGGTCCCTAAATTGATCAATC